>CATIWR010262177.1:0-52362 GCA_949677035.1 Omphalea diandra | reverse complement strand
AATATATATATATATATATATATATATATATATATATATATATATATATATATATTTCCATTTGGAATGAATGGTTATTAATCCTATCTAATTGAATGGCCTTCGTGGAAAGCGATTATAAAGCTGGAAAATTCAACAAATACTACCAATGAAATTAAGACAAAATCTTAATCATGCAGTACTTAATCTCAAAGCACTAGAGAGAGTGATATTCTTTTCCTGCCCATATTGCTCATGTCCTTCCATGTCACTGAATGGTCCAAATGTTTTTTCTCCCCTCCTTTTTCTTTGGCTTTTGGGAATAAGAACGTCAACAGAAACTGACGACCCTCGCCATAGACAGTTTCAGAAATGCCTATAAATACCATTCTGACAAAGGCTTCGTGCTATAGCATTGAAACCTGCGAGAAAATTCATACCAATCAATTCATATGTTAATCATCTTCTCTACTTCCCTTTTTCATACCTGTTGATTATTACTGATATTAAAGAAAAAAGCATTTCCCACCTTTTCTTAGTTGCGTCTTCCTTTATACCATTAAGGTGAGGTTCCTAAACGGAATATTGCATATGTTGTATAATTTATACAAAAATTTTTACTTTACTATACATACTTTATTCTTGTAATGATTATCTTTCATTAATTAGTTATTAATACAATTGTTTTGATTATTAATTAAACAGGTTTATCATGATCATGAGAATTTCCATGTCCAAGTACCAACAAGCGCATCAACATCACGAGCTGAATATCCCCACCGGCAGGCACAAAACGGACATAATAACTCCAAGGGGGCAGAAATCAAAGGTGGTGATCTTAATGGGGGCAACGGGAACGGGCAAGTCCAAGTTATCTCTAGACTTGGCAACCCAATTCCCAGCTGAAATCATTAACTCTGATAAAATGCAAGTTTACGAAGGACTTGAAATAACCACCAACAAAATCACTGAAGAAGAAAGACTAGGCATCCCACACCACCTGTTAGGTGTAGTAAATCCTAATGCAGATTTCACAGCAAAAGATTTCTGCAACATGGCTTCACTGGCTATTGATTCGATTTCGACTCGTGGGTTGCTTCCAATCATCGTTGGAGGCTCCAATTCATACATTGAGGCCTTGGGTGATGGTGAAGATTATAGACTCCGATCAAGATATGATTGTTGTTTCCTGTGGGTGGACGTGGCGGTGCCAGTGCTAGACGAGTTCTTATGCAAACGAGTTGACGAAATGGTAAGTAAAGGAATGGTTGATGAGGTGAGGAATTTCTTCGATCCGTACGCAGATTACGCCAGAGGAATCCGGAAATCGATTGGATTACCCGAATTGGATAAGTACTTGAGAGCTGAATCAGTTTCAGACGATGAGACACGTGCCAGACTACTTCATGAAGCAATATGTGAAGTAAAAATTAATAACTGTAAGTTAGCTCGTCGTCAACTGGAGAAAATCCGGCGGCTTAAGAATGTGAAGGGGTGGAACATACATAGGATTGATGCGACTCAAGTATTCCGCAACCACGGAAATAAGGAAGCGGAAGAGATGTGGAAGAAGAAAGTGGTTAGACCCAGCATGGCCTTGGTTACACAGTTTCTCTACACTGCGAGTGCTGCTGCTAGAGTTCGTGCTGTGACTAAAGTAAAACGTGGCACAATGTCTTGTCAGTTAAACCAAGTATTATAATTAAACTAGTACTCACCTCCGTGCGCAGTGTATAATAATAAAATTTAAATAAATTTTATATTTATTATTATTGAATAATCAAATAATTAGTTGAATGATTTAAAACTTATATAGAAATAATAATTAAAATTATTATTGTTTTGTAATATATATTGTCACTAACAAAATTATAATTATAATTAAATTAGTATAATAAAATTTAATAATATGAAAAGTTTTTAATGCAAAATTAAGATAATTCATAGTTCCATTTTTTTGTGGGGTATGTTTTTTATCTTTTTAATTTTTTTATTATATAAAAAACTAAATGCTAATCATTATGAATATAAAAAATTTGTTAATATTATTAAATTTCTTAAATTATTTTTATCTGAAAAAATCTTTTGATAATGTTAAACTTTTAAAATTGTTTTTATGTAAAAAATTTTCAATATTTACTATACGAAATTGACTATTTTGTAGTTGTCATAAAATATTTTTTAGTTACAATAATTATTATCACGAGGTTTATAATTTATATCTCCGTAACTAAAAATCAATTTCATATGTGATAATAAAATTTGTCATCGATAACATACAATGTGTGTTAATAATTTTATTTTTACTTATAACATATTTAACTACAATTTTAATTTTGACTAATATTTAATAAAATGTCACAATAATTGAATAATTAAAATAAATTATGATGATAATTTCACTTTATTGTCATAGAAAATGAAATTTTTTGAGAAAGAAATTCTTGTATTATTTAAAAGCTGAGAAATCTTGTTCCACCAAAGAAATAACATCATTCGGGACTAACTCAATAAGAAATAACTCTCCACTCTAGAACAAAATCAATTTGGCTAGTGCATGAGCCACCTTATTACATTCTCTAGGAATCCATCATCACATACGCTGAAAAGAATTCCTGAAGTCCACTGCTAATAAACCCATATAATTTATTGTAATAGAAACTAAAGACACATCTTTAACTGCTATTAGACTATCAACTTCCATTTCAACTCTTGAGAGTCATAAAAAACGAAATTAGGATCATTCATAATCACAGAAATTATATACACGAAATGCATAATCAAATTGGTTTTTTTTTTTTTTTTTTTATCACAAACACATATGATGATGATTTATAATTGTCACTGGTATTTTATTGGTCATTATTTTTATTGCCACTATTTGTATAATGAGGATCTAATAATTAAGAAAATACTATCAATAAAATATTTGTTTTACTTAAATAGTATATAACAAATGTAGTAAATTAAAGCATCAAATGAAATATAGTACTACATTAAAATCTATAATCCTAGTCTATTAAAGCTTAAAAAAGAAATCTTTAAATACAAATCAAATATCTTTAAAATATTGAAGTAACTTTTTTTAATACATTTTTTTCTAAACAATTTTAAGAATACATCTTTATTTCCTGGCTAGTACATTTAAAAATTTTATTGGGTAATACATTTAAAAATTTTATCTTGAATGTCTTTAAAACTACAAATTTTTTTATCTTGAATGTCACTTATAATATAAAAAAATCTCTGATATAATTAAGTATCAACTTAACTACAAATTTTCAGTTACATCTAAAAATATTTATAAAAAAAATTATGTGATAACTATAACTTAAGGAAATAAAATTTAATTACAACACATTTTATCATTTAAATTTGTGACACTCTCTATAAAGTTATCATAAAATTTTAATATTTTTTTCATAATATTTTTTACATTGTCATATAATCATGTTATCAAAATTTAAAATTTAGATTTAGAGACTAGTTAAAAGTTCTTGTGATATATTATCTAACTTATTTTTTAATGATTAAATTAACCATAATAAATGTAAACCTATAAATTAATATATTCTTATGTGACAATTTTAAACTTATTACATAACCAATGTCACTTTGCGTATATGCAGAGTTTCGATCTCCTACTTAACCAAACTTCTCCCAACTCATGTTTGATAGATTTTCTTATTTCGTTTAATGATGATGTAGTGGCTCTTTCATCTTTTTAATTATCAAGTAAATGTTTATTTTTATAAATTTCCAGCATCAGTTTTTCATCTTCCAATTAACTATGGGTCTAGCTGCCTCCCTCCTCTCTCTTCTTTCTTAAAATTTTATTTCTTTTTTCATCTTTTCTTTATTATTACGGTCATTGTTGGCTATTCTGTTTAATTGGTGGTGATCCATTTATTTCTTTTTCATTTTTATTGTGATTTCATATTCTATCAGTGTTTTTTTAAGTATAGATTTATTAATATTTATGTCTTACATTTTTTTTTTCATTTTATTAAAGCTAATTGAGTCTTTCACTATAAGAAAGTGACTATTTTGTTATAATTAATATTGTCACCTAAATTAAAAATTTATCATAATTTTTTTTTAATTGTAATAATAATTGTCACTAGATTTATTACTTATATCTCTTTAACTAAAAATCAATTTCATGTTTAACAAGAAATTTCTTAATGAAAATATATTTTTTCTTCATGGAATTTTTATCTTCTTTCTTTACAAAAATTTTGTATTTTTCTTCTATGAATATTTTATTTTCTTATGCGCTTATTGGAGTTATAGAAATTAAATTTCAAACAATAAAGTTCCACTTTTTCAGATATTCAAACCATCAAACTTGTCGAAATATATTTAAATTGAATTATAATTTAAAATAATCACTAAAAATAACATTTTTTAAGTTTCAATTTGTATTACTTTATCAATTCGAATGACAAAATACTGCAAAAAATATTCGTTATTTTAGCAATTTATAGGCTTATGTATTTATTAATACATTATTTATTATTTTATATATTTATGAATAAAAATTCATATTATTTTAAAATGAAATTGATGTATGTGCCTAAATCTCGTGTTTACTGTTGATTTTGTATAAAATAATTAGGTAAAAATAGAGATGGCAATTTTTTATCTAACTTTAAAAATTCTATTAGACTGAAAATGATTTAATTTAAAAATTGATTTGGCATATATGAATCAATTTACTCAATTAAAATTATTTAAAATTAAAATAATATTTTTATTTTAAAAAATTATAAATAATTTAAATTAGAACTTAAAAAATAACTGAAAATTCTTTTTATATTTTAATTTAATAACGCGATAGGTCTTGTACAAAATTTAAAAAAAGAATTCGTGCCGCCGTACAATTGGAAAGCAACTTCCAAATCTGCGCCAGCGGCCACAATCCACCGCATTCCTCTATGTTTGCTCCGTACAGAAAATGCACTGTGACTTCTGTGGCTTTGTAGCCCACCCTTATCCCGCCAACACGGGTCCTTTTTTTTTTTTTTTCTTTTTGGGGGAAAGAAATTGTTTTCCATTTATTAATTTAATAAAATAAAACCATATAATAGCAAATGTTTAAATTATTTATTTAAGCCGGGATTGATTCATGAAATTACGAAAACATAAGTCACATGAAGTTCATATTTTTACAAATTTACCGGAAAAATAATATATATAGTAACTATTTATTATAAAAAAATGAAAATGTTTACAAATTATTTTATGAAAGAATATACTTAATTTTCATAATTATTATGCTAAACAAAATACAATAAATAATATAAAAAATTTTTAACATAAAAATAATTTAGAAAGTTTAATATATAGGAAATTATTCATATTTTTTAAAACGAAGAAAATTATTCGTATTTAAAATTTTAATTATTTAATTTTATATATAATATAATGAATTTAAGATATATGGAATGGGAAGAATAGTACTCTATTAGATTGTGGTCATAAACTCCTATAAACTTTCATATCTCATAAGATTCACTCAATTGACTTCCAAACTATAAAGTTATTCATTCTTTAACATTTGATTCAAAGAAGACATCTTTTGTCATTGATTTCATTATAATTCTAATTAAAGGCACTATGCACATACGATAGAAGTGTCTAATGATGGAGTCGGAGTAGAAAGGAACAACATTTTTGGGTGTTTTCCAATCAAGAGCCATTGTCATTTTCCTGCAAATTGATTCCAACTATATATGGTATAAATGGCCTGAAATAAATGCCTTTGGACCTACACTACATGAAAAAAAAAATAAAAAGCAGAAGAAACCAAGATCAGCTCTTTCTGTATTTAGCTAAATGTTTTGC
Organism: Omphalea diandra; assembly: GCA_949677035.1. Classification (NCBI taxonomy): domain Eukaryota; kingdom Viridiplantae; phylum Streptophyta; class Magnoliopsida; order Malpighiales; family Euphorbiaceae; genus Omphalea; species Omphalea diandra. The sequence goes on along the minus strand of CATIWR010262177.1, from coordinate 46,536 downwards.
CATGGCATAGAATCTCACTACCATTCCTTTTATTTTATCTTCTTGGACCTCATATAGATGTTGGAGGTTTGTGGTTCATGACTTTTGAGTGCCTGCCTCATGGAATATTTTTGTTTTTGTTTCAATTTTGAACATCACATTTAATTATTGTGAAAGAGTTGTTCCTATAGATGTCGTTGTGAATTTGAATTGCGCGAACTATAATATAAATATTTATAAAATTAATGGTGAACTTGCACATTACGTGGTATAATTATAATAATAAATTTTAAATCAATTTAATATTTATTTTAATTAATTAATTGAACAATTCAGATTGGATAATCTTCTCTATTCCTTGATCTTAATCTAACCGTAAAAAAAAAAAAAGATGACCTGATTCAAAATTAATTTGAGACAAAGTAATCAGATGAAACCATTTGCCACCATCTATAGGTTTTAGTAATTTCGGATGTGTCAATAAAATTAATAAGCATAGCAATGTTTAGAGAGAGTCGGGGAAAAAATTATGTTGTATGGAAATAATAGTTTGGTCACATTTTTGTGTATTGAGTACATTTTTCTCTCACATTTTTTCCTACATTTTATTTCTGTATGGAGCATTTTCCATTTCTCAATTTTCTCATACTTACATTTCCAAAATACATAGGGGAAGGAGAACTCATCCAATCCAATGGAAACAGAGGTCGTCAAGATAATTCTGCACTGGTCCATAACAAAGTAACAAATAAAGGTGGTTGCTTTCTTTGAAGTAGCGAAGAAAGTAGAGAAGATGAGAAGGATCTGATAAAAAGGTGGAAAACCCAATAAGAAAGCTCCAAGACAAACAGAACAGAAGATAGATCGGGTCCAAGCCATTTAATGACAAAAATCTTTATAAAATGGGTGGACACTGCATATATTTTCTTTGCACTATACAGCTAGCTGAAAGGTGAACAAAAGCTAATCTCTAGCTCTTTGTTTGCACCAGGCAGACCCTACACTTGGCGGAATACGGAACATCAAGTCATGCGGACTAGTACAACCAATCCAATTATTCTTTTTTTAAAAAAAGATGATCAGCTTTGAATAATCTTTTTGAATATCGGTCGCGTTCTCATATTTATTGTTATTATTTTTAATTTATCACATACAACTGAGTTTTTTTTTTTTTATTGTGTTTCTAGCCTTTTTGAAAAATATTCTCTTGTCAATATCATGAGAATATATATCAATTTAGAGTTTTTTTAAAAATTAATTTAGCTTAAATTTTGTTCGAATTTACAATTTCACATGTTTGTTTAGATATAACTATAGTATCACTGATTGTTTTGCAAAAAATATTTGCATTTTTCGTTGTTTCGCGTATCAAAGACAATTAATTAATGAAAAATAATAAAAAATTAAGTCTTTTTTTTTTTAAAAATGACTTTTTATTTTGAAAATTTTTCAGATTTTGACAAACTCATCTAAGTAAAAAATAATAAATTTATTTATTATCGCTATTCATCTTCACTACCAACACTCATTATCAATTATCGTTGCCTAGTGACAGTCGTCGGAGATGAGTGAGATCTACAAAAATTTTCTTTTTAATATATTTTTTATATTAAATAATAAATAATATAAATATAAAATCTTTATGGTCTAAATTTTGTTATAATTTTATAAATCAAATGAAAATTAATATTTTTTGTAGTGTATTCCAAACACTAGAAAATATATTACTCAAAAAATATTTTTTAGAAAATATTTTTTTCCAGAAAAGTTATTTTCCATGAAATAAATGGAACTTAAAAATTTGTTGGTTAATTTAATTTGTTTTAATCAATGTCTGTTGACCCCTAATTTTGTCAAGTCTACAAAATTAATACTCCAATAATATAAAAGAATGAACGGTGACCGAGTGTAGTATGTCAAATATTTTCTGTTCTGTTGCTACTTTGGTAACACATTCAATTTCTATTTATCAGATCAATTTGACAAGCAAAATTTTCAGTTCAAATGATGCGAATTTGAACAAGTTAGAACAGATAGATGCTTCAAAAAAAGGTTGATTATATTATTACTAGGGATAGAAAGGATGCGACTACCAAAACAAGAACACCAGATGGAATTTGAATTGAAATAGAATAACACAGAAATAATAAGTGGATCAAAGCTAGAAATAATCAAGGTTTCATCCGCCCGTTACAAGAAAACGTAACACTGCACGAGTCACCAATAACGATGGTTAACTGATGGGCAGGCCTAGCAAGAAACGATGGCAGACGGAGCAGCAGGTCACAGACACACTCCTTGTCCACATCGCTCAGCCACCTACAGCAGCTCTCTGCAGTCGTTTCATGGGTTACTGTGGCATGTCTATGTCTGTGCCTGTGCGGTCTGGTCGCATACCTGTGCGGACGACGAGGGAAGATAATGTCCGATTCTGTAGATGCAGGAACAGTTGCACATGCGTAGTTGGCTAGCGCGAATTGGGAGACACATAAGGGGCTTTGAGCTCCCTGCTGTGGTGGGAGTGGTATGCCATTAATCTTAGCCATAAGCAATAAGAAAGTTGTTAAAAATGTTAATGCAAGAATCTTGATTCTCCTCATTTCGTCTGATGGCTCCTACCAGTCCATTCTACGTTTCATTATATAGTTGCGAGTGTTGTAGTCATGATCTTCCTGTTTCCTATAAAATTAGGTTTCTTATGCTTTAGTAGATGAAGAAACCAAAAAGGGTGATCAAAAGAGTGAGGCTTGCTGGTTATTTTTAGTTGATATTACTATGGATTTTTACAGGTTCCTGATTAGTTAATGGAAGCACATTCACTTTTTGTGATCTGTAGTAGTTAGGCAATTTATTGCGTAACCATGTCATGGTTGTTAGTTTGCTATCATAACCCAGCAGCTTTGCTCCTACATGCCTTTAATTAAGTTGATTTTTCTTCTCAATGACGTATCTATATAGAGCTATTGATCTCCTATTTGGCACAGCAACTATGGCCAAGCCCATTAGTGAATGCCTAGAATTTCACTTGTGTTTTATAATACTAGTCAAGACTCAAAATAAATATTGAAGTCAAATTTGACTAGTGACCCAGTAGTGGAGTGGCTCTCATAATACAAGACATCAGGAATGCAACACCTCGTTGCCTGCCGATGTATCATGTTCGATGCGTGGCTGTATGTATATTTACAAGCCTTTTTGAGATTTCAACCATGGCTGGACTACATGAGCTTCTCCTTTGTTTGAGATTCCATTTTCCCTCTGCTGGTATAGACTTTATTTATTATGTAGTTGCCATCAGGTGTGTAGAGCATGTAAATTGACCTTATAATCCCAACAATTTGCCATTAGGTGTGTAGAGCATTTAAATTAACTTTCTAATCCCAACACCAAATTGTTAGAAAATCCCATTCGGAGTTTCCAGGTTAGGAATCCAATGGGCTGATTTATGTAGCTTAGCCGAAAGGTGCTACAGATGTTCTCAATCAATGAACGGATGATGCAAACATTGTCCAATAATTCTTAAATGATCGGTGGCCCTTAGCCTTTGCAGTTTAAATTCTTTTCCAGGTTTGGAAGTTGCTTTTTCCCGTAACAAAAATTTTAAGCAGGAAAAAGAGTATATATTTCTGATGCGAGACAACAATAATGTAAGTGATATTTGATTTGGTCTCATGTTTTCTAGAAGTGGTCATTGGTTAGGATTTTAAAAATTCTTAGAAAATGAAATTCTCTGTATAAATAAGAGATTAGTGGGAAATCAAAACTATTGAATTTTGTGTGCCAATATTTAGCTACATTGAGAATGGTATTTCATATTGTACATTGAGTCAATTAAAAAAGGAAAAAAATATCCATAATTGTTTATATAAAATTGTTATTATGTCTATAAATATTAATATTTAAATATTATTATGACCTATTGTAATATAAACTTTTTAATTCTGACACTTTCAAAGAAAAAGCAAAGGTAATATATGAACCATTGAAAAAGAAAACAAATGACTCTTTATTACTAACATATAACAATTCTCAGCATTACTTAATTGTCAAAATCAATAATGATGCAAAATATTACGATTCTAAATACATTTCCTATTTTATTTTCTCCTACTAATGGAAAGGTCGTAGCATGCCCATCACATTGCACAAAATGATTATCAAATAGTGCGGAAAGACAAAAATAATAAAACCTTACAATGAACTTGATGACCACCCAATTATAGCACATTAGCTGAATATTATCTATAGCTCTTTAGACTTAGTTGATCAACAGAAAAACCGCAAATTAACATTCCGTTATGGATGTCTTAGTAGTCGGCCTTGACATGTATATGTTACATTGCATGCTTCATCAAGATAGAGGTTATACAAATGGGTGGGCCTTGACAGGAAGGGCGGCAAGTGCAGCAGTAGGTCGCATACACATTCATCGTCTAACTCATTCAGCCACCTGCAACAATTTTCCTGCACAGGTAATTCATGATGCGCATGCCTAAGTCTATGCCTGTGCCCATGCCGATGCCTGTGCCGATGTCCATGTCCACGCCCGTGCTCGTGTCCTTCTTCATTTTCATCTTCATGCTCATGCTCATGCTCATGTCCATGTCCATGCTCATGTTCGTTCCTTCTTCCACGTTCATGTTCATTCCTTCTTCCATGTTCATTCCTTCGTCCATGTTCATGATCATTCCTTCGCTCATGTTCATGTTCATTCCTTCGTTCATGTTCATGGCCATGACTATGATTGCTTCTATGCGCAGCACGTCGATGCACATGATCATGGCTATGCCCATGTTCATGACCATGTCCATGCTCAGGCTCGTGCCTATGCCTATGCTCATCATCCTCATCCTCATCCTCATCTTCGTCTTCACTTTCACCTTCATCTTCATCTTCATCTTCATAATTGGGTTCTAATTCGTGCCTGTGGCCGTGGCCATGACCATGACCATCATGGGAATGACGACCCGACATGTGTGAGGTAGGAGGTGGCATTGGTGGCAATGGAGTGTATGGCAGCTTGGCACAGGCATAGTTAACTAGGGCAATCTGAGAGACGCAAAGTGGGCGTGCATATTGCTGGGCCTCGATCTCGGTCTCAAATACTGAGAAAGATGAAGTAACAAGCATTAACAAAAGATAGTTAACTATTTTCATTTGAGACTCTTGCAAATACTCATGAAGATATTGGTAGGAAGGGGTGGTTCAAGAAATATCATACCAATCTTTGCTTCCTTTATATGCGTCTACTCATGAATTTCTTGTTTCTGGGGTTAGAGAATAAAGAAAGGAAAGAAAAGATTAACCAAACAGGGTGAAACCGCTTTGTTAGTTGACGTTATGGAGGAGTATTAGGCTCTGAATTGTTTGTATGACATTCAAATTGTGTGATAAAGAATTTTAGGTGACATGTAGATCCTATAGTGGATACAAATTAATTAATAAGAAAATTATAATTTATGCTCACTTCATGGCTCATCCATGTATCTCTGCAGATTCCTCTATATGATTTTGTACTTGTGGCAATATAGATTTTATTGACAAAAAAAGCTTCAAACTTGCTAAAACTAGAACAAATACAAATGGGCGTGTGCAGCATCAGCCACAAGCAGAATCTTTGATAGATTATTACTTACTTTCAGATCACACTTTGAATGTTAGGGCAGGCCCTTTATATTCATAAATCAATGTGATTATAAATTTTTGTATGTCATTCCAACAAGTCAATCAAGGCTACTCCCTCCCTGCCCTTTTTCTTTGTCATTTGATTTGTTTATTTTCTTTCAATTTTGCTTTTTAACTCCACTAAAAAGGTAATTTAATCATATATAGTTCCTTTTTTTTTTTATAACTGAGATTTTTAATAATTTTTTATTTCTTATTCACGTACTTAAGTACTTAAACGACAGATAAAAGGAAACACAAAGACTATAATATATAATTTAAGAAAAAGAGTTATAATTGTAATTTTGAAACTATTACAAATAATTTTAGAGCTCAATAATAACATTATCTAAAATAAAAGGAAAAATAATAAAACAAACCCACTCCAAATAAATTGTGTATATCTTAAAAAATTATTTCATAACTCGTACTAGGAAGAAGTATTAATTAACAATAATAATTATAATTTAAAAATAAAAAGACAAAAATAAATTTAATATCTTTTTTGAGTTTACTAATAAATTGAGTTTTTATGCAACTCTAAAAGTTAGACTAAATACTTAAGAGACCTTTTTTCTTTTTTAATTTCTTAAATTCAATTCTAATTAATATTTAAATATAATGTAATTAATATTTAAATAAAATGTAATTCAGTGAAATCATCTTAATGAAAAATAAAACTAAACGATGGGAGAGTATGAAAATCCATCAAATCGCTCATTAGATGATTTGCTTTCAATCACTACATAAAACAAAACACCACAACTACTTTCATGTTAATTTAGATTCATTCAATATCTCAAACTATTATGGTTGATAGGGTTAAATATATCAAAAATCACATTGAATATGAGTTATTATATATAATTATCCTAAGAAATGAGCATAAAATGAGTGAATTAAAAAAGAGACGACTGTGTAGGGGCGTTGAGATGGTTCGAGGGCTCATATTAAATTCATTTCAAATGTTATATGCATTCATGTTTAGAATCTGTCGACCCCTATGCAAGGGGTCGATGGTCCATAAAATTAATACAATGTTATTAATATAGTTAGAATCCGAGAAGCATTTTGCCAAACTCAACTTAAGTCTTCCTCAGGGACTCAAAACCATAATCCTCTAGAATCTTTGGCTTAAGCCTATCTAAATCTATGACAAGTCAATACAAATGATTCAAGTAGTAAAAGGCATAAATTTCACAAACAAAATCAAATCAGAAATGGTTTATCATCCAGAAAGATGGTGATGACAAGGCACTAAACAGGAACAAACAACATATGAAAAGATTGGCTGATTACATCTAATTGTGCTGGTAAGTGCAAATAGCATCGAATTTTACATATCTACATGAAATATACAAGAGACAATGATCTTGTGTCGATTCATAATCATTAATTGATTAAACAACAATGTTACTTATACCCACAACCTAGTAGTGCAGAAAATAAATTCAACTGGTGATGAAAAAAACTGCAAAAACAAATCCATTGCACTAGAGGCAGAGATTAATATTAAAATCACTGCTTCTTATACCTAAAGCTGAACTTATACTACCTATCCTTAAAAAAATAAAAAATAAAAAATAAAAAATCACGCCATACATGCACCTCATGAGACACTCAATCTAAGTGGCAATGCTCTTTATCATTACTACTCATCTCCAGAATGACAACAATTTACAAATTCAAAGTTGCTGGTTGAACTCTTGCTCACCAGACTCCCCACTGCTTTCATGGCAATTCCAGTCCAAGTCCCTCGATACCATTATTTCTGTTTGTTCCTGTAACTCCGACTCCTTACTGCTCTCTTGACCGTCCAGGTCCAGTTTTCCCCTTGCCATCATTTCCATGTCCTTTTTCGATCATTTCATGCCAGGTCTTCAGTCGCTCTGTTCTCTCAGGCCACCCTTCTTCCAACAACTCAACAAATTTATTTTTATTTCATGCAACGGATCCTTATCAATCAACTCACTGTCCTTATAAGCTTCCCTTAGCATCGCAGTCTTAATCCCCCCTTTCAATGACATGTAAAATATTCCTGAATGCCTAGTGAACACCCTCGAAAATCCATTCGAAAACCTGTAGTCCTCAGTAAACTTCCCCAGTATCCGGACTGGAATCCTCTTAAGGAGCGACAACGATAACAATTCATGAAAAACCTCAACAGTCCTCTTCTCCATTTCAGGAGAAGCCTGGTCCAAGTGTGACACATCTACGTACGGTGAAATATAACCAGTCCCTCACCCACTCCCTCATTGCCTTCCGCAAAAAAATTAAAAAAAAAATCCTCGGGGGAAGCTTATAGTTGAAATTAAGCCTAACTCGAATCCCAGTTAACCGCGACTCTTCTTCAACTCTTTCCTCAATAACTGATTTACAGATTCAGGGTTCCACTCAACCAACTCCAGAATCGACTTCCCTTCCCGAGGACAATCCACATACGATAATTAGGATGCTTAGGAACCAAATTAACTCAAATTAACTAAAAAATCATTAGGGAAGCCAGATTTCCTCTTCATATGAACCAATTTATCAGCACTAAGCAACTTATCCTTAGCCGTCATCACCAACTTACACAAATTAGACACAATCAACCCCTCATTTTCCAATTGAATCCTTTTCTCTTCTTGAAGAAAATTCCATAACCTATCACTAACGCGCAAAAACAACACAGGTTGAGTTTTGGGTTTGATCCCATCATAGTAAGTACCCAACAAACCTGGGTTTTGACAAATAACGGTTTTGACTTCATCATTGAGGCGTAACCTCTCGCGCCTTTTCTTGAGGCACCGGAGCGGGTGACTTGACCCGCTTCGTTTAAGACCTCTTTGATGCTCCGTGCTCAGAGGTTGTATTGCTTGTCTTTCTATATAGCAAAATCTAGGGATGGGTCTTTGCACCAAATAACTTTTAGGCTGAAAATGTGTTTGATTTTGATGTGTAACTTAGGGTTTACTAGGATGGAATGGTATATGGGCTAGTTATTAAGGTTGGAATGCAAAAGTGAGCAAATGGAAAAGTGGGTTTTGCAATGCGTACCCTAAGTTTTTCATGAGATAGAACCAGAGGAGGGGCAGAAGCCCCAGATGGACGTAAATTATCTGGGAATTGGGACAGCAAAGGTTTGACAACTTGAAGCACATGGGAAATGACTGAGGAGTTAAACGGTGCCGTTTATGCTCTTATAGGCTGTGAGGGAGTAACAGGGCCCTGGCCACGGTTCCAGACCGAATCAGAACAGGGACCAAACCGTCAGTTTCAGTTTCGTAGAATGATAAAACCGAAGAAACCTGACATTAGGAGACTGGTTCGATTACAGTTATTGAAATCGCTGGATTAGCGTTTCGATTCCGAACCTCACTTTTTTTAAAAGAAAAATATTTCTTTATAATTTTTATACAATTCAAATTCAATTTATTTTTGTGGGTAAAATTTTTTTATGTTTTTTAAATGATTAAAAAGTCAAGATTAATATTTTTTAATTCATAATTAAATATTTTTTAAATAAAAATAAAGGCTTGAACTTAATTTTTTGAGACCTTTATACCTGGTCTGTATATGGGTCATTGTTTATGAAAAAAAATATTTTATTGTTCTGTATTGACATTTATTGATTATCATCTGATCGAACGTAGCAAAACAGGGCGCAGCGGACACCGCATTATTAATAAAACAAAAACGCACGCGGTTGACCAGTTGATTTCTTGTCCGTCGCATACCAACACTTTAATCTCAAGCTGTCATTTTCTTTACCTCCCCCCACCCCCCAAACCAACAGAAAATCAATATCTACTCCTTTCGCCCCCCTGCCTCACTCTTCTCTACTCTACTCATTTCAACGACGGCGATGTTGCTGCTGAGTGCCCTGACCCTAACTAGGACGATGTTCTCCATAAACGACTTCTTATTCGAGGCCGATGACATTCAGTTCGGTAATGTTTGGTGGTTCGTTTACGCTGGTGTGTCGTGCCTCCTCGTGCTCTTCGCTGGTATCATGTCCGGCCTCACGTTGGGCTTGATGTCCTTGGGCGTCGTCGACCTCGAGATTCTTCAGCGAAGTGGCTCCTCCACTGAGAAGAAGCAAGCCGGTCCCCGACAATTCCCTCTCTTATTTTTTTTTAAAACGAAATATTTATTGTTAACTCTGAATTTTAGGTTTTTATTCTTTTTTATTGATGGAATTTTAGCGTTTGTTTTGCATGCAGCTACTATCCTACCTGTGGTACAGAAGCAGCACCAACTTCTTGTAACTCTGCTTCTATGTAACGCTTGTGCCATGGAGGTACTTCAAATGTAAGATTACTCAATTTCATATCAAATTAATTTCACACACTTAGCGAATTGTGCTTCTTTCTTGGTTTATGCTTCTGCAGGCGCTTCCTATATACCTTGATAAAATCTTTCATCCTTTTGTTGCTGTTCTGCTGTCTGTTACATTTGTGCTTGCATTTGGGGAGGTAACAATGTCCTTCAAATTTTTTATATGACCAGTATTTTATTGGGATTAATTTGTTCCTAATCCATGCCGGATCAGATCATTCCTCAAGCTATATGTTCAAGATATGGTCTGTATGTTGGTGCCAATTTTGTGTGGTTGGTGCGGATTTTGATGATCATATGCTATCCCATTGCTTATCCGATAGGGAAGGTGAGAAACTTATTTGGCTATCTGGCACATCACTAGTATACTAAAGAATATTGTTCCTTGTGTTTTTCTGAAAGAAGTTACAGTTTAGTTACACTTTTGTGTTGGCTGTTGTAAGACATTTAAAATTTACTGCAATAGGACTTAGGTAATCTTTGTTGATAAAGCACTTATTGGACGGTACAAATGGAAGATTGACCTCATGTTGACTTAGAGCGGTAAGCTGCTTTTGAAACATCATCTGAAGTCTGAAGTTGAGAATAAGGCTACTACTATAATATATTTTCAGAAATTTGGTTATATATCCTTTTAGATAGATTAAAAAAAAAAAAATACTGGGTTTGGTGAACTAATCTAACCATAACTAATGGGTGAAGGAAGGCTTGATTTTGATGTAATGATATGAATGTGTTCCCCCATGAGAACTCTGTCACATCATTGTGTGACAACTCTTTAGCATTACTAAGCAGTGGCTCACTCATACAATCTTGTAGACCTGGTTAGTTGAGCATATCGAATTTAATGTGGTTTCAGGTTTTGGATGTTGCACTAGGACACAATGATGTTCTGTTTAGGCGAGCTCAGCTTAAAGCACTCGTCTCCATCCATAGCCAAGAGGTAACACGCATTGGTGGACTGTACATGCTGCTACTTCCATCTGTCCTAAATATGCTAATTTCTAATTCTATTGCTGCTCTTCTTGTTATTTGTTTTTTTTTTCTCAAACACCAACAATGAATGATAATTATGATTGAGCAATCTCCTGAATTTCATTGTGAATTTCAGAATTAAATTTGCAGAGATTGCTATAAGAAGATTTTAGTTATCTTGGTTGTATCATCCGCTGACCTACTATTCTCATCTATTTTAGGCTGGCAAGGGGGGAGAACTCACACATGATGAAACAACAATTATCAGCGGAGCACTAGATCTAACTGAAAAGGTATTTATTGCTATGGTAGCATTCCAAAGGCTTCACGTGTTGTGACTCATTGCAATTCTGAAAACGTAGAGCATTTTATGGTCATCTTGTTTTGCTGATATTTAATATTATATGTAGACTGTACATAGAGAATATATAATTGCCTCTTATTGAATGATTGATTCCGATGAAGAAGAGATTTTCTTTTGTTGCTGCATTTGAAACACTAAGATTTACTGTTATTTCATGACATAGAAAACAGCATAAGCAAAATGAAATTTCACCTTCACACTAATTTATCCGCATATCATTATTTTGTTATATTCTTCTTTTTAGTTGTGATAGGATATATGGCTGCTCACTTACAAGGTGAAAAGCTTTAAATTTAGTGCTTTTTATTGCTTTATTTTATGATGCTTCACAATTGTATGGCAGTTTGTTCGGCTAATCTTCTCATGTTTTCTGTAGGTTTTAGTCATGTGCTCATCTTTCATGTGGATAACATGTAAGATCCACATAAAATAATCTTCTGAAGTTTGTTATAATCTGCAGACTGCAGAGGAGGCTATGACACCTATTGAATCAGCCTTTTCTTTAGATGTCAGTTCAAAATTAGACTGGTATGTGTTTCATTTATCAGATTCCTTTTGCGTATCTTTGCTGTATTCCTAGATCACAATTGCAGTTACTGAACTTTTAATTTTCAGGTTCTGAGATATAGGGGAGTTTTCCTTATGTGAATCAAAATTTGTCTTGGCAAAAATTGAGGAAAAACTACATTTTAATCTGGGTTGCTACTAGTGAGGCTCTATCACTTGGCTTCTATGCCCTAATTTTATTTCTTGATCTTGATAAAGAAGGGAATTTGGTACTGGGAATGAATGAGATAATATGCAAGTAAATAATGGTTTTTGAGTAACCTGAGATATTGAACAGATAATCTAGAAACCTCATTAGTTAGTTGCCTCTTTATTCTAGTAGTTTTAGTGCCAACTGCTGTGTTGAGCACAATGCTATATGCTATGAGATTCCACGTTAGGAACATCTCCCAACCGGCCCAATAATATTTATAGCTCTAGGCAACAGTTACTTTGGTGGCCTTTAATTCCTTGCTTTTGAGATGCAAAATTTAAGTTTTGGTATTCAAGTTTAGAGAGAACGAAATTACTTAATCTTTCTTATGACATAATTGGATGTAAATAAGATTTTATTAATTTTAATTTTGAAAAATTTCTTTCTGCTAAAGCTATAATAACAGAAATGATTAGCACTATTCTATAAGCTATCTATGCATTTGGAAAAATTGCAAACTTAGTTTGATAAGTATTGATATTTTGTAAAAGAACACATAATCTTAGAGCATAAGAGAAAGAAAATAGCAAAAGTAAAATACATGCTTAATATTGAGTTTTTTTTTTAAAAAAAAATATATAGGGAAACTGTTTTCATTAAAATCAATAAGTATATTTACATTGATTATAATTTCTTTCCACTAATACAAAATCTAGAAAAAAATTGTGCAACATAATTGTAGCTATTTACCACAAAAAAAAAAAGTAATTGAAGATAGTTAATTAGCATAAAAATTAAATATCATAATATTATTTAAGCTATTACCATTTATTAGCATAAATTAAAATAATAGTTTGAAGTTGTGTAGAATTTCAAGATGGTTAAAACTCTCATATTTCAAAGATTAAACTAATAAATATTATTTAATGAATAAATTTTAAAGAAATTATAACATATAGTAAAGGAAAAAAATTTTGGGGCCCTTAATTTCTTGGGGAACCCTAGGCGTAGCCTTAATGGCCTATGCCTTGAGCTGCCTAACTTGATAGACCAGCTGAAGATAAAAAGAGTGCTTATTTATCCTTCTTCCTTTTTGGCAGAGGAAGACTACATATCTAAATATGTGTCCATTTATGCTCTTCACTTGGAGATATTGATTCTATTGTTCGAATACAGGGAAGCAATTGGAAAAATTCTTGCACGAGGTCATAGTCGCGTCCCTGTCTATTCTGGAAGTCCAAAGAACTTTATTGGGCTCCTTTTGGTAGGTGTGATTAGTTGCCTTATGTTGAACATGACTTGGTGCTGGTGGCGAGCTAATTCAGAAGATGGTTATTCTATAATTCTATTTTGGTTGGAATTCAGGTGAAAAGTCTATTGACAGTTCGGGCAGAAACGGAGACTCCAGTCAGTGCAGTTTCCATCCGAAGGATTCCTAGGTGTGCTTTTGAATCCATTTTTCCTGATTTTTGTTTGTCATGCAAGAGTTGGATTTCTTATGCTTGAATATCCCAGGGTTCCATCAGATATGCCTTTGTATGATATCCTTAATGAGTTTCAGAAGGGAAGCAGTCATATGGCAGCTGTTGTGAAGGTTCATGCAAAGAGCAAGGATCCTCAGCCTACCAGTGATGGAGAGAGATTGAATGAAAGCAAATTCATCAATGGGGATTCTCAATTAAATGTACCGTTGCTAACCAAGCATGATGATAAATCAAAAAGTGTCCTCATTGATGTTGAAAAAGCTGCAAGGCCTATCATGATCAAGCAACAGGAAAGTCTCGAACCAAATTGTGCAGCAACAAACATGATGTCTCGTGTGTCAGAGGATATTGAAGATGGGGAAGTCATTGGTATTATCACACTTGAGGATGTTTTTGAAGAACTTCTGCAAGTAAGTCTTCCCCACCTTTATTTTTTGATTTTCAATATGTCCAATATGAAGTGTTTTTATTATGCTTCTTTGTGCAATACTGCTGATCCTTCTGATGTAGGAAGAAATTGTGGATGAGACAGATGTATATGTTGATGTACATAAAAGGTATTGTGGGATTTTTTTGTCAGTTCCCTGGATTTTGTGGTCAATTTATCTGGTTATATTATGAACGTGGAGTGTTTCAACTTTTCAGAATTCGTGTGGCTGCTGCAGCAGCTGCTTCTTCTGTGGCACGAGCACCATCCAATCGGAGGCTGCCAGGCCTGAAGCCTGCAGTGAGTAAAATTTTTGTTCTTGTTTTTATTTTCATGGTTATGTCAACTGCAGCCTGCTGAATGTTGGAGTACAAACTGGAACCAGTTTATCAAATTGATTTTTGGATATCATCGTAATTCACATGCCAATGGTGAATGGTTAATTCTGGCAGATCCTATTAAAATGCACCTTAAAAATGTACAGAAAGATGTTTAGTAAGAATGAATTCGGCTACTTGAAGCTTTTTGTGTGCCGTGAACATTTTATATTCAAGTATTTGTCCTAGCTCAAGAGAAGAATGCTGGTTTTACTTTTTCAAAAGTACAAATAATTTGGTGGAGCTTAAATTTTGTAAGGCATTACAGCAAGAAAGTTGAAAAAACATCATCTGGTTTTTGGCAATGTAGTAACACTTCTATGTTAATTTCTGTGAACTGATGCTAGTTTTATACTGCTATGCTTACTGTGTTAGTTTTTCTTCAGGGAGGTCAAGGTAAGCAGAGCCAGATTATTCCAAAAAAGTCTGGAGGATGATTTACTGTAGAACTGAAACGTCCGCAGAATCCAACAAGACCTTCCAGGCAATAAGGCTTGAATTGATCATTCCACTTCGGGAATCAAACTATAGGTTCCAATGTTTTTATTTCTTTGCCATCCCCCGCTTCTGTAATCAATGTGAATTTCCCTCTTGTACTTTTGAAATGAGGTTAACTTTGCAATATCAGTTTGTAGTTTTAGCTTTTGTATGTTCCAAATTTGTCCACAGGAAATCAGATACTAGGCATGAACATGAAAAAAAGTCTGATTGATACTGGAGCTGGTACCCCTCGTTTGTTTTGCCAGTTTGGGAGTGTCCTTAGTTTTGTTAGTCAAAAAATGTATAAATTTGAACTTTCAAGGGTTGTGAGTGTTTACTAGCATATCTTATACGAAATTGGGCTTAGTTCAGATTTCGGTGGAAACAGATTCCTGATGAGCTGCATGTCTTGTTTGTACGATGAATATGACAAATTATATCATAAATTCCTATCCATAATGTTTTGTGGTCTAGTGGTCCAAAATATGTGCACGAAAATTTCTTCCTTCTGTAATTACTGATTTATTTTTTTTTTAACAAACTTCCTTTTATTTTTACTTAAAATATTACTACTTTGTTTTTTTTTTTTGATAAACTTCTTTTTTTTACTTTAAATATATATATATTTTGGTTTTTATACATCTCTTTTTTTAATTTTTAATTACATTGACATTATTATTATTATTATTATTATTATTATTATTATTATTATTATTATTATTATTATTATTATTTCATATGTTTTAAAAAAAATAGACTTATTTTTCATAAAAAGATTGGTATAAATTGTAGGTTTATTAATTTTAATATTATAAAAAAATTGAAAATATTTAATATTTAATTATAAAAAATAAACCTACAGTTTATAAAAAATGAATCTATAATTTACAAAAAATAAATTTACAGTTTATGAAAAATGAACATACGGTTTACTGATAATGAATTTAGAATTTATATCAAATGAATCTAGAGTTTATATCAAATGAACATTCAGTTTACAAAAAATGAACTTACAATTTATAAAAAATGAACTTACGGTTTATAATAATGAATTTACAATTTAGAAAAAATGAACCTATAGTTTAAAAAAATAAATTTATAGTTTACAAAAAAACGAACATCAAGTTGATAATGAATCTAAAGTTTATACTAAAATGAATCAACAGTTTACAAAAAATGAATTTATAGTCTATAAAAAAAATTTATAGTTTATAGTAAATGAACTTATAGTTTACAAAAACGAATTTACAGAATAAATCTATAGTTTATATAAAAAACGAACCTATAATTTATTAAAAAATAAATTTATATAATTCTTTAAAAGAGTAGACATGCGTTTGTTGACAAAAAAAAAATGTCGTTATTGTCTTTTTTACCAATGTGATGGACTTTTGGTTCATATTGGTTTATATTGCAATATGAACAGTAGAGTAATACGAATAGAGATTCGTGGTATAATAATACAGATACTGCTTAAGCAAGTGAATATTCACATTTAATTATTTTTCTTTTAAAAAAAATTATATTTGGTTAGTATTTGAGAAGAAATTTTAATATTATGCAATAAATGATATTAAAGATTAAAAAAAAAACAAATGCTCTCTCTCGTAGCCTAGATAAGTCCTACACATTCGGGAGTCAGACGTTTGTAATTGATAGAAATTGCAATGAAATTAAAGCCTCAGTGGCGCAGAAATTTCCTAGAAGCCACCGACTCCACTTGTACAAACGAAAAGAGTCGCAAGCAATCGCGCTGGTCACCTCTGCGGCCCATGAAAATAAACCAAAAGAGTCGTAATGTTACGACTATATCCAAATTCCTTAGTCCAGCCTACTCTTTTTCCCGATGATAAAACTAACGCTACAAATACTTAACAAAACTAATCCTCTTCCTTTCTTTCTCCTCCCTCAGTAATTCCTGCGGCCTCATTTCGCCTTCCCGCTACGCTTCGTTTTTTTTGTTTTTTTTCTCTCCTGATCGAATTTTTGGTCAGTGAGCAATTCCTTTTGTTTGATTCCCGTGAAAAACGAAAACAAAATTCAACACATCGTTCTTTTTCTTTTTGTTTCGATCTTCGAATTGATCTCAGTTTTGTGTGGTAAAACTCTAACATTTGAGCTTATGATTGTTTTATTTTTTCTTATCTTCTCGATACTCTCTTAGCAGTGAAGCATATTCCATTAAACACTGTTTTTCTTCTTTTCTTCTTTTTATCTTTTTACTGTTATGATTATTAACTAATTTGCTTCGGATTCTAGGTTTTGAGATCCTTGAGGTTTCTAACTTATTAAATTCGAAATCTTTTTTCATTTTGAGAAGATTGCGCCTAGTGGTGTTGAATTGTCTATCATTTGTTCTTATTTTGTTTATTACGCAGTTTAGTAGCTGTTAAATATGAGTTTCAAAGCCGTGTATCGAACGTTGATGGATCTCTTTCCGCAGGTATCATTGTTACCTCATAAATGCATGCTTAATTAAAGACTACTTGCTTCTTGCCATGTTCTTGACGTGGGAATATATATATATATATATATATATATATATATATATATTCTTGTTCACTCAATAACTTTTCAATTGTTTTTGTTATGGGCTCCATTTAGTTTTTGATTGTTTAGAGCTATTGAATAAATAAAAGTATATACAAATATAAGAACATTTTAAGGAATACGTACATTTAGTTTACTTTTCCATGTAACTGTACGATTTGTTACGTGGCTTTGGTTGCTAAGATGTATATTTAATTTTACAAAGTATAATTGGCTTAGGAATATGTATATTTAATTTTTTATTTCTTGTAATCATATGGTTTTTGGTTAGTTGGCTTTAATTGGTAATAAGATATCAATAACTTGTTAAAATCGCAAACTAGGAAATAGTTTTTTATTGGATTTGAGATGAATTGAATCTATTATTTTAGTTCTTATTTCTGACTGATGCCATCTCTGTTTAATATCATGTTGCATAGGTTGATGCACGTATTTTAAAGGCTGTCGCTATAGAGCACCCCAAAGATGCTGATGCAGCTGCTGAAGTTGTTATTTCAGAGGTGCTTCCTTATATTTCACGAAAGTCCATGGTTGGCAGTCCTCTATGTGATGACAGCAGTCTAAGTGGCCGATCAGGTGGAAGAGGTAATAATGAAGCTCAAGTAACTCCCTTTGAAAGAATGTGCTACCTACATAATTCAAATTATGATGAGAATGCCCTTCATTTGTTGCCCTTCATTCTTTCATTCTTGAGTTGCTAGGTCCCATACATTCATTTTATTCACTTATAATGTGCAGCTGAACATGATGAACCAACCGATTCATTGAGACATCGCCAAGTTAGTTCAGGAAAAACCGTGCCCTCTTCCTCAGAATCAAGATTAATAGCCAATGAAGGTGCCTCTCCAAGTGATCCTGCAAGTGCTATCCATCTTTCCGATTCAACTTATCAAGATAAGACACTGAACCTAACTACAGGATTATCTTGTGACACAACTGTTGACACTAATCAGTTGCACGGAAATATTGAAACCGAGGAATTAATATTGTTGGTGAGGCCTGAAAATCAAGAAGACAAAGTCCAGTCTTCTGTCATGTCAAGTGTGTTGACATGTGATGAGAATACAGTTCTTCAATCCTGTGCCAGTAATGAGACTGAGATACTAGCTTCATTTGATAAATTTCAAGACATAAACATCAAAGCTGGGCATGAACAAACTTCCCAAATTTTGTCAACTAGTTCGGCATTGGAGAATGTCACTTTTGATTGCATCTTGACTGAGCATCACAATGAGCTGAAAGATTTTGATATAAATTCTGCTCATGATTCTGATACACCTCTTTGTGGAAAAGGCCCTCAAATAGAGTCATCCTTAGATGGCTCTAGTCTTAAAATAGAAAATTCTGCAGTTGAAGAAACATTTGATGCTGCTGAAGGTGATCTTCAGTTAGAATTTTCTACCACTCCCACTAACAATTATGACGTCTGGAAGACCAGTGAAGACATCAAAATTGATGTTTTGGAAGATGTTGTTGAAGCTGCGAAAAACAACAAGGTATTTCATGCTGGTTTGGGGTTTCAAATAGTCATCACCACTGGTGAATGCTTATGTGTGATATGCTATGCTGATTTGAGAGTGACATAATATGCAACTTGACTTGCAATTCCAGCTGTGTAATTCATTAAGTTCTTGTGTGTCTTACTCTATTACAAAAGGCACTAAATTTATGAATCTATCATATTAGTAACTTTACCGCATACATACAGATGAGGCATGAACAGTTAGTCATTTCTTTCTGGCTTATACATTCCTAGTTATTAACAAATACTCAATGCAGAGAACTTTATTTTTAGCAATGGAGTCTGTTATGAACAAGATGAGACACGTGGAACTTCAAGAGAAGGCTGCAGAGCAAGCCAAAGAGGAAGCTGCGAGTGCAGGTTTGGATATTCTAGCCAAGGCTGAGGAACTAAAAAAATTGCTGGGACGGGCAAAGGAGGCAAATGACATGGTAGTACAGTTTTAACTGCTTTTTGTACTTCATACACTAAGATTACCTGTTGGATGTTTCTTTAAGGGATGATTGTAAGTGTTGGATCTTTTTATTGCTTTTGCAGCATGCAGGGGAAGTTTATGGTGAGAAGGCAATTCTAGCCACTGAAGCAAGGGAGTTGCAGGCCAGGATATTCAACTTGTCTGTTGAAAGAGATGAAGCTCTAGCAATTCTTGATGAGGTATTCTTCATAATCAAGTGGCTTGCTTTGTACATCTCTTGTTAGTTGTCTAGTGATTACTGTTGTCTGTTGTCATTGCTATTTAGGTGCCTCTAGTGGGTTGCATGTAGGAGAAACATATCAGTTACCTTTTTTTTTGTGCATGCATACTGAAGTCAGCCAAACATTTTAATCTCAGTCTTTTTGTTGGGCAAGATGGATATTTTTCCTTTATTCCACAGTCCACTCAGTTTTAATACTATGTCTAGCAAGAGCTGCTCATCTTTTTCATCATTCTGCCCCATGCAGTCTTATGTCTACCCTGTCTTCTTCTGTCCTGCACAGCTTATGAACTTCTGTATTATTCTAGATACTCTGATTAGGCCTTTTCTATTGTAATATCTTCTTGAAGAGGTGTCTGTAGTCTGTCTTCTTGTAAAAACACGAATGTTTCTTTAAAAGTAAGATGTTGGATGGAAAAAATGGATATTTATGAGTTTGCATTAGCCGTACTGCTTAAACTGATGTATATGTGTACCCGCAAGTTTTTCTATTGAGATCCAATACAAGTTTATCGCTCTTACATGTAAATGCTACGTTTGAACAGATGCATCAAACATTAGAGGCACGACTTGCTGCAGCGGAGGAACTCAGGAAAACTATGGAGAAGCAGAAGCTGGAGGAGGAAGAATCTGCACGAAATGTTCTTGCTGAACAAGACGCGATCATGGAGAAGGTGGTTCAGGAGTCCAAGATACTACAGCAGGAGGCAGAGGAAAATTCTAAGGTAGTAACTAGTTGCTAACAGTGAAATAACCTGGTGTTATGAGGTCTTAACCAGGTAAAAGAATGATACAATTAATCCTTCTAATTTTGCTTTGCTGCAGCTTCAGGAGTTTCTTATGGACCGTGGTCATGTGGTTGATACATTACAGTAAGTCATCTTTTAACTTTTATTTATGTCATAAATTTGCATCATATTGCATGCATGATGAACATATTTTACCTGGTTGCTTGGGAACTTATTTTTTTGTAAATATTTATGTCAAAATGCGTCTTGGCTAGAGCAATGGCATGCAAAATTTTTGTTGGTCTGCCAGTTACACAATTGTTTCCCATACATATCATGAACTTTTTATTTTTGCTTACAGCTTGGTTTCCTGTGGCAAAAAACTAAAAGTGACTATTAAATGTCTGCTGAAGTTGTCATGTTTGTGAATTTAGTTTTGAGGTTCTTCACTTCTTGTATAGTACAAATATTGAGATCTTGGATGAAAGAAATGATATTTCCAAATACAATATTTAAAAAAAAAAAAAAAACTGGAAATGATCTTTTTGTTGTACTTATTCTTGGCAGAGGAGAGATATCTGTTATTTGTCAGGATGTGAGATTGCTGAAAAAGAAATATGATGAGCATGTTCCATTAAGCAATTCTATTTCCTCAAGCCAAACTAGTTGCATCTTAGCTTCATCAGGCTCATCCCTTAAGAGCATTGCATCTCACTTGGTTCCTGAGTCGATGGATTCATCTAAGAGCCCTGAAGGGAGAAGCCCTGCATCCTCTATTCGTGGCGAGTCACCTAAGAGCCAACTTGAAGGGTCACCTAAGAGCCAACTTGAAGAGGAAGGAATTAATCGGAAGGAGCTTTTGAATGATGGGTGGGATTTCTTTGAAAATGAAGCAGAAGCAGAAAAGTAAAGCTGAGCTGGTCTGTAAATCGTGGATAAAGACAATAATTACTGTATATTTGAATAGGTTCTATATATGGTTATATTGGTGACTTTGATTTTGCATTCAATAGGTTATAGACATAAAAGACAGATATCGGCTGAGTTTTGCAGCTTTAGCGAATCAACATGGATTAGATACTCTATTTTTGGATATTATTCATCTAGCTTGTTGGTATTAATGTGGTATTACATTTTGTTACCCTTTCTCGTGTCAAGTTTCATGATAAGATTTGAACCCATTATGATCCCAGCCTGAGTAGTTTTTTTGTTTTTTTTAGTACACAATTCAGTCTAGAGAATTTACAGAGTTGTTTAATCTACTCACAAAATGAACAATCAAACTTCCTCTTAACTTTGAATTATGTATTTAATTTAGAAATATTTAATTTAGGGTGTTCCATACTTGTTTGTTGTTGATTGTATATGGGACGGTTTAGATGAACCGAATCTGTTTAGTATTGGGTAGTGATTGTATGCTGAACGGTTCAGCTTTTATTATCATTATTATTATTAGTTGGAGCCAATATGTTATGAGCTACATAATTCACAATTGAGGAGAAATTGAAATAGGTCATACAAGTTCTATTTTTTTTCTAAAAAAAAAACAATAGTGAATGGAGTTCTTACTTTTCATATGATGCACTTTTACTATTAGGGTATGTTTGTATGTGTAATTTTGGATTTTTTGTAGAAATTTTTTTTAATAATTTTTTGTTTAAAAAATTTTTATTTGAAAGAACTTAATTTTGTCATTTAAAAAACAATTTAATGAGAAAGTTAAATTAAGTTAAATCATAAGATTTTTGAAAGAATTTATTTTAATTAAAAATTTAGATCAAATTATTTTATTAATATTGGAACTTAAATTGATATTATATTTTTCAAATAAATAAGAGTATTTAAGAAAAATAAAATAATCTGTTTTAAAAGTAGTTACAATTTTTCATTTACTAGAAAGTAGTAATTTTTCTTGTATTTAGTTATAAAAATATAAAATCAAAAGAAATTTATATTTTATTTTGATCACTTGATTTGTTTAATCTAGAAAAAATAATTTATTAATAAAATTAAGAAATATTTTTTAAAATTATTTTACTCTTATTTCTTTTTTTAGATTGAAGATATTGAGGAATTAATATTTTATTATCCTTCTTTTGAAATTAATCCTTCTTGAAACAATCTATCTATGGACCTAAGGAATTACAAACTCCCTCAACAACTTAAACTAGAATCGGCCGATCAGATTCATAAAATTGAAAATCTGATCAGTAATTGGTTTGATTCAATTTAAACACATGTTCTATATTATTTTTGATATTTTATATTTTTAAAATTCTTTTAATAATTTTTTAAAAATTTTATTTATTATTAAATTAATTAAATCAAATCAATCAGATTAATCAGACTAATCAAATTGAAAATCAGTCAGTTGATTGATTCGATTTTTGAAATATTGTTCAAGATTTTACACTTATTTCTTTAGATAAAATTATTTGACATGATAGAATTATTTATATTAATTGATTAAGAATAAAATAATATTTTATAAATATAAAATATATAAATCAAAGAGAAAAATATAAATGTATAAATCGAATGATATAAAATCTAACTATCTAAAAAATAAATTTTTAAAAATACTATTTTTCAATAAATTACTTTCCTAAAAATAAACAGCTCCATGTCAAAAGAGATTTAGATGTATATGCATCAAAATTCATATAATTCATGCGAGTGTTAGCGTATGTACATTTGATTTCGGCGAGAATTATCTTGTGCGGAGACATCAAATATTATCAAGGCATTCATTTATCCGATATTATTAGCATCAACTGGCACTATGAATTTTGCTACTGACTGGTGGTGTCCCGAAATTGAACTGTTAACTGTGAATGAAAGATCATTTAAACAACTATTATTCAATAATTCTAGTATAAATCTGCATTTTCAGTAATTAAATCCCACTGGTCAGCTTGAATTTGAAGTTAAAATGGTGATTTAAAGAAACCTCTGCAACTACAAGAGGTCTATTAAAGATAAAAAGTGGAAAATCATCCATCTGTTTTTTTTTTTTTAAATTTATATATATAGTAAACGTATTTCACACATGGAAAGCAGTACATTCTTTCCTTTTTTAGCTAATTCTAAAGCCTTACTTCTCTACCATCTGTAAGAAAAGATCTACAGCTCTGCCTCATTATTAACTGTACACTAATCCACCCTTAATTTTTTTCCACCACCCTCGTGCTAAAGTTTGTGACTTGAGGACTGAATCCCACACTTCCAGAGCCTGATCAAGCCACCATTTGCCTGCCTTGATGCTTAATGTTTGAGCCTGACCCACCAAAAAAAAAAAGGGCTAATCATGCCAGCACAGAAGCATCACTGCACATCTCCAGATGATGTAAAGCCTTGTTCTTTGCTCTCTAATTTGCTTTGAACACCTCGTCCATGACCTTACCTTCATGCTCCTCATTGAGTATGCACTTGCTGCCATGGAACTCTGTAATTACAGGGTAATTAATGGTACTTGAATTTAGGAGAGAAGTTGTAATGTAATGGCTTATGGGACTTGTAGGCATTTATATAGGTAGAGATGGGGTGTTGAAGATATGTGAGAAAAAAAAAATGTGGTGGGTGATCGATGTTGGTCCCCCATGGCTGGCCATTGGGTCAGTGAGGGGATATAAAGATGACAAAGCAGACCTATTAGCCTGTCTCCTAGCCAAACCAATTTGATAAGGACGAGATATCAACTCTCCCTTCTGAGGGTCATCCTTCTTTCTTCATTCATGCACATACAATATGCCCTGTATGAATATGTATCAAGGAAAACACTAAAATATTATATATTGTTTAGTTTGTGGATACAAATAAAATATATTCCTCCCCAATCAGACCCTTCCTACCCACAAATCATTATGATTATGTGTATCCTTGATTTAATTCATTACTTACTATCCCAACATTAACACATCTGAATGGAATAGTAGAATTAATAGTTGAGAATTTCTGTTTTAGCTAAGAGTCATGAAAAGGAAGAACAAAATGTTTAAAAACTGAATTGAGTTTTTTATGGATGGGGAAATGTTTGACTTATGATCAGTTGTTAAAGATGCAGTTTTAAAAATGTTGACATAAATATTCCTGGCAGTTGATCATCTATTCATTTCTATGTAATCTTGCCATTGAGTGTCCTTTCACATAGCAAAAAGAAATATTAAAATGAATGTTGTCATCAGACTACCTTTGATCATTATTTCATCATATACTGATCATAGTTCATGGAATGTTGCCATTGTTAACTAAGCATAAAAAATTAATTACTTAATCAAATGGCAGGAAGGGGCTTTATAACAGAAACCCCACCCCACTTATCTGAAGTCAACATTGTATTCGTCAATAGCCCTCTCAAGAGCAAGCGTGAAAAAGAAAAGTTGGGATCAAACTAACGCAACTCATGGCTCGAGGAATAAGTAGGTTATTTTCATATTTCCATTAACTAGAAATAATTCATTAATCATAACTATGAATATTTTTTTTGAAAAAAAAAGAAAAAGAAAAAGGTATTGTGGTCTAGGATTTTTTTTATTGACTTCTAAAGCTTAATTTATATTAAAAAAAAGGTACATTGTACGTCATTTAAAGCACTTATATAGCATGATAATATAGCCTTATATATATTCAATGATAGGGCTTATATTGACACATTAGCTGATATGTTATTAATTTTTTCAAAAGAATTATAAAAAGTATAATATGATTTAATATTTTTATTTAAACTTTGAGATTCTAATTTGTGTCAATATAATGCTCTTCTTATTCATTGATGGTCAAGTGAGAGATAAACTTTTAACACCATTTGCGAAGTTAATGTAACATAATGATATGATTTTTATAAATTATATTTTTTTATAAAATAAAAATTATACTTTAAAATATTGAGCTTTTTATCTATAATTGAAAATTAATACAAAAATAATTATCAAATTTTAGACATAAGACAAAAATAGTGTAAGATTTAATTTTAGTATTTTTGAGAAAAATTTAATTTTTTTTATTGAGAATATTAATATCCTGATATGATATTATTAATTGATTTTGATATGAGTTTTATTTAATTATCTTCTTTAAAAAATTAGCTTGATAACAATAGTGAAATATAATGTTATAGTATTTGATTTTCAGATTATTATATATAGTTTGATTAATTATTTATATTTATAATTTTATTTTATTGAATGAAAAAATCTATTTTTAATATATATTAATATAATTTAAAAAAATTTATTGTCAAACCAGCACATCAACATCTAAATGAATTAGTTGATTTACCACTTATTTAATTAATATTATATAACACAAAATATCATATTGATATAAATTAAAACTTTAGAGTTCAAATAAAAAAAATATTGATTAAGGCATATAGTTTTTTTTTTCCATACTTTAAATGTTTTAAATGTATGCTGGATTAGCTAACATGTCTAGGCAAATTCTACTAACTTACATGTTACACCACATCTCATATCATGTCAACATTTTAAATAATGTTATATATTTTATTATTAATATAATTAATAACGTATGTCATATGATGTTTTTTTATACAAATTAAACATTAAAATTCAAATAAAAAAAACTAAATCACAGAGGTTCTAAATTATGTGAATGAGACTAGATCTACAAATTGATTTGAAGCTAAATCTTATAGTATCTATGTGAATGAGACTAGATATACAAATAATCCATCAACCTTAATTTCGATACTCCATTTTTAGGAGCACATTGATAAGATTTTTTTTAATGGCTATCAAATCATTATTCTATAATAATATCATACATTTAACATCAAAGGAGACACTTTAATAAGTTTGATATAGAAGCTTCAAACTCTTGTTGCACCCACCACTCTTCCACTCGTGGAATTTCCTATTAATGTTTAGTGACATTGTTTCTTCTTGACCAACCAATTAACCTATTGATTAATTCTCAAGCTCACTAAGATTACCAGGAATAAAGGATACTGCCCCAAACCACTAGTAGAGCCAACAAACAGCCAACAGTACCCTAGCTATAGTCCATAATCACGTGCACCCATGTCCAGCTAAGTAAGACTTATGTAAATAGTCCTAGTCAATCCGACATGTCGGCCACTTATCATTGCCGGCCGTGACAAACCAGTTCAAAGTCACTTATGGTGCACCTCTTGTTCCGCAACTTTGCTTTATCTTTATGGGGGCATAGGGAGCGATATGTCGTTTTCATGAAACAAACCTTACATGGCCTCATTGTGACCCCATAGTAGACACATGGGACCCCGCTCTAGCGACTCCTATTTGGAGTGGTGCGAGATTGTGACACGTGCTCTCATGGGTCCTTCTCTCGTGGGCTTTGGCCAATGAAATTCCTGCATGCACGACTAGGTCCACGTGCTAGAAGGAAAGGTTCTGTCGGGCCACCTTATCTCCGAAATGAAGGAAGAAAAGTTAAAGGGATAAGGTCCAAGTGGTGGAATGTTGTGATGATATATCGCTAAGCTGATGCTTTATCATGCATGCTAAATGTTGCTAAATTTCAATGAAAATGTTATATACATATTTATGCCATTTTTAGAATTTGAAAGAAAATAAAAAGGAGTTGATACTTAATAGTAACATGGTTAATTACCAGTAAAATTTTATTTTAGTGATATTATAATTACTTTTAAAAATAAAAGATTTCAAAACCAAATCTA
The DNA here is from genome assembly GCA_949677035.1 of Omphalea diandra. Taxonomy (NCBI): domain Eukaryota; kingdom Viridiplantae; phylum Streptophyta; class Magnoliopsida; order Malpighiales; family Euphorbiaceae; genus Omphalea; species Omphalea diandra. The sequence goes on along the minus strand of CATIWR010262177.1, from coordinate 19,592 downwards.
ATTGTAGCTAAATTAATTTTTTAAAAAAGCAACTTAATTCGTCACTATCTAAAATCAGATTACATAGTATTAATATTTTAAAATATAGCAAAACACATATGGAGATGACAAATTCCCCATTATATAAAATTGAAGTATCTTCAGTTTTTGGTATGAACTTCAAATTAATCAAGGCCAATAAACATATTATGCCATGTTATTATGGCTTATATAAATCAATCCTTTTATAAATTCATTTTTGACGTATCAGAAAGAAATTATAACTAACTCAAGTCTTCCTCCCTTCGTTAGGATGGTGTTACAGGCAATATTTTGCAGTGTAGGCACAATGCGGATGATCAGGAAATGCACACGTGAGTAGGCAACAAAAATGTTGGAAACTATCCCAATTTTCCTGAACATTTGAATTGAATATAATGAAAATCCAAGCTGTCGGGACGATTTTCATTTTTGTTCTAGTGGAGGAGGAGATTCATGACTATTAATTCAAGTTGTAGCTTGATGGAAGCAAGCGGTTGGTAGCCTATCCTTCACTATATTTCGATGAACTTGCAACGCTAGTGTTGAGAGAAAGCCAAATGCTATTAGTTGGGAAGCCCCGAAAAGAGGGGAACCTCAATTTTTAATACCTTAGCAATCAAACAAATGCATATTGAAAACAAATGGTTCAACCTAAATGCATAAAGCTTCTTGGGTCTAATATAATGAGTCTCCTGAATAAACAAAAAAACGTAAATAAACCCAACAAAAATTATTTATAGTAATAAATATTTCTGCCATAATCCACGAGATCCAAGAACTCCATGGAACCAATCCAATATATTCATGATTGATTGGTTTCTAATACCTTATACTGGGATCCAATGGAAGCAAGCAGCAGATATGAGGTTCAATCAGACTCATAACTGTAAAAGTTTTCCCTTCGTTCTCCATTCTCAATACAGATTTTGCCATCACTCACCATAACCAAGATCTGATCTGTGTCAATGAAAAGGGGCTCCGTTTCTTTCTTTGTCCTTGTTCAAATTTTCATTAATTTTTTGGGTGAGTTTGGTTTTTTATTATATTTTGAGAATATAAGAGGGCTAAATATGATTACCAACAAATGCTAATGATGATTTCGTTCTTCATCCCATCATTGTTAGGAAATAACAAAAAAAAGAAAGCAGGTGCCATGAAAATAGATACAAGAAGAAGCCCAAAAAAAAAAGTGTAATGATCCTCATAGTATGATACATGGAAAAACGAAAAATAAAAGTCAAAATTCTTGAAAATGAGAAATAATGAAATGGGAAAATAGGAGGTTGAGATGGAAAATGAGAGTTGTAAAAGAGGGGGCAATTATGAAATTTTCAGTATTCATTTGTTGGCTTTCTTGCTTTTTTTTTTTTTTGGTAGGAGTAATTTTTTTGCCTTTGACTCAAAGAAGGAAGCAAATAGGGACTAAGGCAGATTGTAGCCTAAGATAGTTTAGGAGAAAATTAAAAGAAAAATTATGTAATTTTTACATAATTAAGCACTCATATTATCTTTCTCCTAATTTGCTCATTCAATTAAATATTAAAAAAATATTCTCAATCAGAAAAAAGAAGAAAGAATATCTATGTTTTAGCCCTGAGTGAGAATATATTTATAGTTTAGCTTGAAATAATTAAGATTCTTGATTAAACTATGACTTTGACTAATAGTAAATGTATTGAAAATGGATGCAAAGATAAAATAACTCAAGAAAATTAAAGTACAAAGATATTTTAAAATAATATATAAAAATACAAAATTAGTATAATAAAAAAATCCAAGATAGAAATATTTAACCTTATACTTTATATCTGAAGCTAAAGTGTAAATTATAAATTTGTTTAAAAAACTCATTTAGTTATTTGTTTGGATAGAAATATTTAGTTATTTAGTTATTAGAAATATTTAGTTATTTGTTTAAAAAACTCATTCAGTATTTTTACACTTTTTTTAAGTATGAGATTAATGTAAATTCGAATCGGGTATGACGATAAGGATTATAAAATTCTCTCTACCAAATTTTAACGCAGCTGTATATTCAGGAAGTCAAATTCAAGACCTCTAGTTAAGCTAAAACAGCTTCATGTTAGTTGATCTATGCACTCAAAGGTAAAAACTCACTTATTTTTTTATTAACATAATATAAATATACACGAATTAAGGATAGAACATATTATTTATAAAACCATGACAATGATTTTACAATGATGTCAATTACATATGACCTAACTTATTAATTAAAAATTTTTCTCCGATAAGGTTAAGCATGGTTTAATTTCATATAAGATAAAATAAAAAATTGAAATGATTACATATGCACAAAAGATGATTTATAGATTCCAATCGATTTTCACAAGTTTTCTAGATATTTTGCTTTTTAGTTCTTTTGCTGAGAGATAATATGTTGAAAATTTTATGAAAAAAAAAAAAATTAGATCTTTACAATAGAATCAGAATTGTTAACATCAACTGGATCACCCTCAAATTAAAAAAAAAAAAAGTATCTATCTTTTAAAAGAAAATTTTCAATTTAAGTGTATATTATTGTCTTATACACCTATCTAATAATCTAATAATATATAAAACAACAATCATAATTGTTTTAATTAATTTATCATTATACTTTTTTAATTTTAAAATATTCATACCCTATTTAGTACATATATAGTTATTCTATTAATTGAATGTATTAATTCCCGATTTTAAAATTTTTTGGCAACACTTAAAACTTGAAAAAGGCTTAATATATAAGTTACCCTCTGAACTTTTGCAAATAATTTTATTAATACTTCACCTTTAATTTGACCTATTTAATACCTTAATTATTATTTTAACCAGTAAAACTCTTAAATTTCTTTTTGTTGCATGTTAAAAGCTGGATAGTCAATTGGCAAAAGTCGTGGAGTGCACACATTTTAACTTATTAAGATACCGACCACTAATATTTTTTCTTCTTAAAACAAAAATTGAAACTATATTTTAGTTACAGATATTATTATCTCTAAAAAAAAAAGAATTGAAATTGTTAAACAATGATCATATAGGAATTACAGACATCAAGTATGAGCTGGTAGCATCAATTAATCTAGTTCGTCCAATAATTTTGTTTTAAACATAAAAAAATTAAATCAAAATCCATGAAAATCATACTCTTGCAAGTGAAAAAAATAAACATACCTATGTCGTATGAAAATTTTGATTATAATCCATAAATTTAAGTAAATTTTTGTTAAAATTGCAGTAATATAATCATATAAGAATAACTGAACTATTAACTTCGGGTGGAGAGGAAAAAGAGGTCAAATTATTTAACATGGATGTGGTATTCTGGTTTGTGAAGTTGGTAATGAGGGCATAAAAAATAATTTACTCTCTTAGAGTGTAATCCATATATCATATTATCATTTTATTATCTCTATTTTCATTATATAATTTCTCGCTATGGATTACACTCTAGAGAATATAATAGCATGAACGCATAAATCAAACCACATATTTATTTTAATAATTTACAATACATACCCAATATATAAATTAATTTATTTTCTAAAAATTATATCATTAGTTTTAAAAAATATTTTATTAACTTTGAAAAAATGTTTACTTTCTCAAATTTTTTAATATAATGAAAATTATTAATTTTCTAAAAAAATAATATATATTTTTATAGCTCTTTACGTTGATATTTTCTAAAAAGTAATTAAATATTAAATAAATACTTAATACTTAATTTTGCATAGGTGATTCCACATCAAAATATGGTAAATTTGCAAAATTTTTAAAATTTTGATGTTTTAATTTCGTGAAGAAAAAGAATTTTGATTATTTGGTTTCATACCAAAAATCTATAAGTATTTTTTTGTGTGTGAATTGATAGAAAATAACGAAATTTTAGAAAATTTGAGAAGATGTCGAAGAAAAGAGATAAAGTATGATAGTGAGATATTGAAATAAGTAAAATATTTATAGACAAAGTTTTAAAATAAATAATTAAATTAAAATTACCGTTGCAACGAAAAATAACGACAACATTATTTTGGTAAAAGGCTGCAAAAAGCCTTTTACCAAATATTTGATTAAATGTCTAATTTAAAAAAAAAAAAAACACCTAAAGATTGTAATATGTATATTACACGCAAAATGATTATTTTAATGTATTACATTTCCCACTATGGGTGGGGTGTAATAAAGGGATTGAATGAAAACAACATAATGACTAAGCAAATTAAAGATTTAATTAGTTAAAATAATAATTAAGATGTTAAATAGATTAAAGTGAATATCCGTGGAAAACTCAAATCACAATTTATACATTAGATTTCTTAAAAAGTATATACATTAGCTTGGAAAGTAGAGATGATAAATCTAACAATTTAATTTGAATTCACTTTAAAAAAAAAATTACTCAAATTTTGATTTAAAATTGAAAATTTTAAATAATTTAATTTAAAATTACTTAAAAATTTTAAATTAAACTCAATCTATTTCAAATCTAATCTGCCAATTTACTTAAATTTATTTAATCAAACATTACTTGAACTTGATTCTATTTCAATTATTAAAAATACTTCAAAAATTTTAAATCAAGATTAAATTTTTATTGAAAAAATAAAAATTATAAACGACACTATCAATCTAAGATCCAAAAATGATGCAAAATTTTTTCTATATTTTAATTTGATGATTCACTTATCTCACTCACAATATAAATTGATTAAATCTAAATTTGCCAAAAAAATATGTAATGTAAAAATAACAAATCCAAATCTACTTTGATCGCACCATTTGTCATCTATCGGGATTTGGAAAGTATAGTGAAATTATGCCCCTCTTTTATTAGACATGCAATATATATATATATATATTTGATAAGTGAACTTTTTAAAAACAATAAGTATCGTTCTCTTTTTATAAGTTAATTTTCTAAAATTTAATAAGTTGTTATCCGAAAAATTGATGAGACATTTCATTTCGAAATTATTTCATTGATAAATATATAAATGATAAATTAATTTCAAAAATGTATTCTATTTCTCTTGATTAAAAAAATTAATAAATTGAGTAATACAAACTAAATTATTTCATTATTAAATGTATAAAATATTTATTAATTATAAATTACATAAATTATTGTTGGTTATACAGCTTTTATTTTTTCTTTAAATTTTCAATATTAAGCTATTTTTCAAAAATTATTCATTTTCTTAAAACTGAAGAAACATTAGTAAATTGAGTAATAAATAACAAATTACTATATTATTAAATGTATTAAAAAATTCATTACTTGCCAATTACATAAGTTACTGTTGTTATATAATTTTTTTTTTCAATTTTTCTCAATTTTGTATCATTCTCCATCTAATATGTCTACATTTGTAAAAGAAAATACTTGAAAATTCAAATTAATAAATGAATATTAAAGGCGTAAATCATTTATTAATTTTCATAAATTATTACGTTCTTTGAAATATAAAAAACATTGACATCAATTTCAGTTACTATCCCCTTAAATAAGTTTAAATATTGTTTAAAATTATTTCATAAATTATTTTATTCTTCAAAAATGAAACCATTTATATAATCTCTGTGAATGATTATGCACTAATTATCCTATCTCCATTTAAACTTATGAAATGATTCCTAAATTTTTAATAAGTGTCGTTTCAAAGAAACAAGTGGCATTCCCTTTTTACAAGTTAATTTCCTAAAAATTAACAATTACTTTCTAAAAAAATTGATAAGTGATATTTTCTTTCTATATGATTCCATTGATAAATGCAAAAATTATCCATTAATTTTAAAAATTTATTCTATTTCTTAAAACTAAAAAAAAAATTAATAGATTGAATAGTAAATGCCAATTGTTTTATTATTAAATACATAAAATATTTAGAAATTACTAATTACATAAGTTATTGTCGGTTATAGAGCTTTTATTTTTTTTTAGTCGGTTACAGAGCTTTTATTTTTAAAATTTTTTTTCAATTTTAGATCATTCTTCATGAATCATTCATTAGTTTTCAGAAATTAATCTATTTTTTAAAACTGGAAAAATTTTAGTAAATTGAATATTAAATGACAAACTATTTCATTATTACTACTAGTATAGAACTCTTACTACAAATTTTCTCAATCTTAAGGTGTTATTCACATAACATGTTTACATCTGTAAAGAAAAAAGTACTTGGAAAATTTTAGTAAATGTAAAATTTTTCTAATATTAAATGCATAAATCATATATTGATTTTCATAATTATTATATTTCTTAAAATTAAAAAAATATTGACATCAATTTCCATTATGGCACCTTAAATAAGTTTAAGTTTTTATCAAATTATTTCATAAACTATTCCATTCGCTAAAAATATAACTGATATAGAATTTTCATAATGATTACGTATCAATTATCCTCTCCATTTAAATCTATGAAAATATTATCACAATTTAATAACAATACTTTAATACCCAATGTAAAATATTTTCATACTCAATGTAAAATAATTTAATACCCAGTATAAAAATTTAAAAAAAAATTGATTTATTTGTCCATTTAAAAATTTAATAACATTTATGGCGTATTTATCAATACCCACTCTATGTAAATTTTCTAAAAAAAAGCTATAATCACTTGTTGTTTCTACTTCGTAATTCGCGATTTGCTTTTTTTCAATATATCCTAAGTTCAATATTATGAGATTTTTATTCATTGTAATTATTTTATCTTTCATATTCACAATGAATCATAAATAATTATTTATTTTTCTTTTCAAATGGAGAAGATGCGAAAATAGATTAACAATACCTTTATTGAAATTCTAAACATTAGAGAATCAAAGATAAGACATTGAAATTATGAGACGTCAATCTTAAAAATCAAAATTTCAATAGCATTGAAATGATTTTTTTCACTAAGACATTGAAATGAGTTTAAAAATCAAAATTTCAATAGCATCTATCTTTTTCATTATTTCTCACACACATATATATAAAAAAATGAAAAATTAAAGTCATAAAAATAGTTAATAAATGCATAAAATAACAAAATAAGAATAATAAAAATACAACAATATCAATTTATCCTTTTAATTAATCAATTTTAAACTCAACCAAATAGCATAATGATTTCGGTATCCTCCCTAAAAATATAAAAAAAAAATCAAAATTTTAAAAACACTCAGTATAACTCATTATATACTAGGTTACTATAACACTCAATATAAACAAAAAATATTTATTATAACAATTATAATTTATTGCATTTATTAATCATTGATTCTTCTTTTCAATATTTGTTCACTTAGTATCATACCAAAAATTTCAGTACAATAAAAATTATACAAATACTGTTTGTTGACATAAAAGTCAATGCTGAAAAAAAAATTCAATATATATATATATATATAAAATCAAAACCTTAATTTCATAAAACACAATAGAAAAAATCATCAATCATATAAAAAAAGAAAAAATCTATGCCTTAAAAAATAAAAGAAATAAAATAAAAACTTACAACAGAATAAGATAAATAAACGATTAAATTATGTCTATAAAAAGAAAATAGAAGTAAAAAATAGATAAAAACGAAGAAAAGTACCATTAAATTATCTAATTAAAGAGTAAACTCATATATACTATTTACAATAGAATTAAGACATAAACAAGAGAAAATATATATATATATAACACATACTAAGGAAAAAAAAATGTCAAAAAAATTACATATCTCAATAAATTACTTAAACAATAATAAAAAATCCAAATGAAACAATTTCTTACTCCACTAAATCGGTGGATCATACGAGCATAGAACTAGTTAATAGTATATGGCCAAAATCAGCAGATCTCATGGTCCTTCACCGCCTGATTAACCTGAAGAATAAATCAAGGATAAAATACTAAAACCTGCTTGGGTTTTCTATGATAAACTAGTCAATCCTTCATTTTATTAATATAAGGGAAAGGTATTATTATAGAATGTGCAACTGAATAATGTATTATAGCAAAACACCAGAGACTTTTAGCATTTTACCCTAAAAAAATAGTGGTCAATTTGACCGCTTGGTTCCAATCACTATGAATCATGATAGCCCTTTTCTTTCCCTCCTGTTTGCTGTTCCTAGTTTCCTACTATCAAGCCTAGTAGCTGAGACATGCTGGAATATCATCCAACTAATATCAAATTTTTCCACTGGGTGAGAAAATGGTAACTGAAATCTTTTGGTAGGCGTTGATCAAAGTGTGCCCATCACACAACTGAAAGTCTTTTGGTAGGCATTGATCAAAGTGTGCCTATCACACAAATAAACATTTGCAATGTAAAACCTCCTCTGATTCGAGAAATCCAAATCAATTGGATGCTACCAATCAAGATCTCAACAGACAAATACACCTAATAGTTTCATTAAATAGGGATAGACAACTTGGAAGCAAATTATCTACACAATCTCCTATACATATTTTGAAAATTTTTATATCTAACCTGCAAACTGAATACCATAAACACAAAAAGTTGATCCATCATACTATACAGCAACTAACTGGATAAGAGAGTAGCTTAACCATTTAAATGTTTAGCCCTTTGATTTGTCTTTCACTGATGTTGTTCACGGCATATTTCTCACACTGTTTCCAATGCTTTCTTGATATCAGGCTGCATACAAAAACAAATAAGCACGGTAAGAATTTTAAACTAACAGTGACAAGTACAGATGAGCATGTATGGTCACATGCCCTGTGCTTACACACACACACACACACACACACACACACATATGCATATATACATATATATTAGAGAGAGAGAGAGAGAGAGAGAGATAGAGAGACGGAGAGAAGAGGTACCTCAATGGATGAAGGAGTGGTGGATGTGCCATAGCGAGCAATAACTTGTCCTTCTTTATTGATTAAAAACTTGGTAAAATTCCACTTTATGCTAGACCCAAAAAAACTTCTTGTATTTGCCTTGAGGAATTTGTAGACAGGTACTGTATTTGGCCCATTGACACGAACCTAAAATAGCAGAGTAAAAAATCTAAATTAGTAGTAAATTCAAGTGAAAAATTGCTCCGTTTAGTTGAACAGGTCAGATGTGTAAGTTGGCAATCGGCGTAATTCACAAGCAAGTGGACAGAACATTGAGACATCAATCATAATGCAATTGCCAGATAGAAATCAAATAAATGTCAGGATTGAAATTCTTTAGCCTTAGAAAAGAATTTCTGATCACCCAAAGAATAAAATTTCTGGGCCATGTCTATGATGATTCAGCATACTTCAGAAGATCTAGATATTTCAAAAAGAAGATTTGCAACAAAACTCAGGCAAGTTCTGAAACTGTGAAACGAGAACAAAAGGTAAACAGTGACATCACACTCTTAATTTGTTTGAACGCACCAATTTTTCAAAGCTTGAACAAAATAGCTCTGAACAAAATCAGAGTAATTCCTTCCTAACCACAAATATATGGTCCAACCTAAATCCTTCTGCACCTGAAATGTCATACTTAGTATCTTCCGTTATCTTTTCAACTCCACTTACATCTACTTGATGGAAAGAACTGAACGTCAATAATTCCTTGCATCTCTCTCTCTCTCTCTCTCTACACTCACACATACCAGGACATGTGTGTAGCAAGCTTTCCAAGCTTCATACATCCTTCATTTCTTGCCATTTCCATCACATTTAAAACAACAAACTAATAAGTGATGCCCCCACAATGCTGGCAGATGCCTCTACAATCAATTAAAATTTCAACTTAAACAGTGCATGAGGTTTGCGAGCGCCCCTGAATGTAATTGAAGTGGATGTATGTTTGATGTAAGTTTTCAAGGAGCAAAGTAGGGAAGGATCCAGCCTAGCTCAATTACGACCAGGGGATCCCACTTAAGAATGCAATTTCCTAGTGCTAATTTTACCAGAAAAAATCTCAAGGGAAGGGTCCAGCTATGGAGTTCATACGTCCTTGGGAATATGATAATCCAGTATTGTTGGTTTAATATGATACACAGTTTTCAGAAGTCCTTTGAAATAATTGAGTGACGTTTGCTTCCCCACCACCAAAGCAATAATATTCACTTGATTTCAAAAATTGTTTGTGAAAAATACCAACTTATACAGACCTTCCTGACGCTAAACATAGCATTCAACTGGCCACGGTGCCATAATAATAATCCGGTGGGTGAAGCAAAGGACATTCAAAGGAGCATCAAGTATTAAAATGAACTGGAAAAAAAGTATCGAACATGAAAAAAATTCAAAACCAATAGCATAGCATTGTTTGGTTAGTTGAGCAAAGGCAAAACAAGATTAGGACTCAAAAAGAATTAGGATCGCTAGTCAAATTAAATTTAGCCATGTTCAATCAATAAGTGAGTCATCAATACCTTTTGGAAAATAGGATATTCAGCCTTGTATCTTGTACAAGCAAACTCTCGCGCCTCTTCGCTGGTCCCGGGCTCTTGCTTCAAAAATTGGTTGCATGGAAATGCCAAGATTTCAAAACCTGATAATGCAACCATAAGTCCAAGGAAACAGAAACATAACAACAGGTCCAGATCTCAAAAACTTGGTCTAGGCAAACGCTTAAGAGTAACCGTCCATTCCAAATCAAAGAATCAGAATCTGGAAGACGTTCAGAAACACAAACATTGAAAAGACAAAAAGACAAACCTTACCTTGGTCCCTATACTTGTTATAAAGATCAGTCAACTGCGTGTAATTTGAATCCGTAAATCCACTGCTCAAAAGCGAGTACAAAATGAAAGAAATCACAACCATGTTACCTAATTACCTAATAGGAAAAAGGTCAAGGAAAAATCAGACAGATAGAGAACCATTTGGAGGCGACATTAACGACAAGAAGAACCTTTCCTTTGAAAACGCTCAAGTCGACGTCCTGGCCACGGGCATCCTAATCCCATCGAAATAATTGAATATTGGAAAATTTATTAAAATACTAGAAAAAGAAAAGAAATAATAATAACCTTGACAGAGAATTCATGGATTGATTTTTCTGGGACAGAGTAAGAAGCCCCCATCTGGTGATGAATGCGCGGGAACCAACCAAAGAAGCTTTCCTAAAAGCTTTCGTTTTTGGGGTTGTAATCTTATCCCTTTTTATATCCTTAACTGGTCAATTCCCCCATTTTTAGAAGCTGCAGAATATAACACTGATCATGACGGGAATTTATCTGCTGGTTGCGAGATGATTAATCTTCGTAATCATTGAAATATGTCGTCATTAAAAAATTATTTAATTAAAACACTAATTTGTAATTTTTAATTTTATTATAAATTTTCTTTTAAATTGGTTATATATTTTAAAATCTTTATTATAACTCAAAAATAAAAATACAAAATTCTCTCTAAACAAAAATTAAAATAATGAAAATCATGAAAAAAAAATAAGTCACAATAAAATAAAATTAAAGTTCAATGATTCACTTAAAAAATCATTTTTAATAATGATAATAAAATTTAATCATAATTTAATAATTATTGAGACAAATTACTCATTAGTTCTATATATTTTAGGCTAGTGTCTTTTTTTTTTTTTTTTGGTTACTTGGATAAAATTAAACAATCTTAGGTGCCATATGCACCAATCTACTTGAATCTGACAAGTAAAGTTGGAAAAATAAATAAATAAATAATCTCACAGCGATTTGAGAACCTGTTAGCAATACTTCTGCAGCATTCTAAAAATTTGATAACTTGTTTATAGATCGGTGCTATAAAAAATGTAGATGGAATCAACCACCACGTTGAATTTGGCATGAAAAGACGCCCCTTGCAATAAGCATCACACCTCACAATCTCATAACGTGCCACTCAATGTTTTGTCGCTCTGGCTTCCAACAATTCACATGCCATTTCACTCGCAACCAAACAGGTTCAAAACTATATACCCTAAAAAGTACTTGAAAAAAGTCCACTACTTCCGGGTCCTGGGGAACTAAAAATTACAAGTAACAATTACACTAACTATTGCACAATCAACCTACAATGTAACACAATCCACTGGTTGTTGTTCCAAACAATTTGGCATAGGTTCTTGAACTGCCATTCACTGTTTAATCAGCTTAAATTATAATATCTCATTCAGAATTCTGATCCAGCTGGGCCTGGGAAATTCTTTCACTATAGATGACATTATAAACAAAATAAAATAACTGTTTACAGCAAAACGGGGCAGCTATTTGAAGCAGCTAAATGTTGTAATAAATGGCCCAGCAAAAATTTTGATAGACTTCCTATAACGCCTTGCAAGAAATTAATAATGTTAGGACAAAAGAAAATTTAAAAATTGATACACGACAGCCTAGAGTTAGTTTACAGCTCTGCCAATTTCCATGACTGTCTCACAACCCTCTGCATTTCACGCAGAGTTGATGAAATACATATATACAAACAATGCGGCACATCACGTGTGCTGATCTTCTGAGTCAAATCCTCATAGGATGATCCATTCTGTGCAGAGCATCAAGCTTCAGCCCAGATAGACTCTTCGATCTTCTGAAAAAGCTGAGGCCAGGTAAAAAATGGTTCCTAACACATAAAAATCAATATATAAATCAGCACAAAAAAATAGTTTCATAAACATTTATAGGCTCTGTTTGAGATACATCATACAAAAGAACAAAAAAATTTCATTTATATTATTTGAATTTTTTCATTTTAACAGAATCATTGATAAAATTTTTTAGTTTTCTAATAGAATCATTTTTTAAAAAAAATTAAATTCTTTCAAATATAGTATGCCATACAACTCAACTAAACCTTGATCCCAAGTTAATTGGGATCAGCTATATGAATCCGGTTTTTCCAGTCGGAGTGATCTTGAGCCAAACAAGGAAAAAAATGTTCTCAGTGAAGATATGAATAAATGCAAATAAACAGTGAAAACTTACCAACTTCAGCTGTGCAGTAATAGTTTCTCATCTCGGCCGCCAAATGCTTGGAGCTAAGACACGAGAAAAAATTATGAGATGCAACATTAACCACTTGAGCAAGATGCCCAATTATTCATATGATCAGATCTAATAATATGTTTGCTCAGCAATGAAAAAATAAAAGGAACAGCCACATCAAAAAATTCAAAAAGGAATAGCAAAGGGAAAAAATTCAGTTTTATTTTCAGAATTAAGACACAGAAAATAACAAACCTCTATTAGACACTGGAATCACATTTTCAGGCGGTGGTCTAAAAGGCATGAAGTTCCTGTGATGCGTTCGCCGGGGAGGAAACGACCACCCTTGATGAGGCACTCTACCCTGCTCTCTCGGGGGGCCGCCATATGGACCAGGTGGGTAAGATGTTCTGCCTTTTTCAGGATTTCGAGGACCTAAGGTGGAGAAGATGACATTGACAATAAGATGAAAGAATTAATTACCATAGAAGAGGAATAAAACATTATCTATATAATCTCACCAGGAAAAGGGGGTGCAGCGAATCTCCAACTCTCATTGTGCTCATATGGGCCTGGTCCCATTCTCTCATGGTTATTATAAAAGTTTCCACCATCAGTATTTTGTGAAGAGTGCAATCTATGGTCATAAGGAGGCGGTGTTTCTCTCCGAGACTTCACATGCTGGCCTGCCTGAACATATGAGAACTGATTTGAAGGAGCTCCGTGTGGTGGTCTTGGAGGATAAGCCTTGTGAGGGAAGTTAGGAGCATCTGTGTGCACTGGCCGTACAGAGTAACTGCTGAAAGAGTTTGTGGACTCGCAATGCTGCATCTGCATGTCATCCCTACATTCAGCAGAATGATAATGCACCCCATTGGACATTGATGGGTTCATTGCTAGTGGCTGCTGAACCACAGATTCTCTGAAGTCATCTTGAATATTCTGCAAATTCAGTTCAATTAGAAAAGTTGAAGTATCTAATAAATCCCATCCTATGACAAAATAGTAAGAGAAAATAAAATCAAGAATGAGGACGCACATGTGAATTCGTATAAAGCTTTGAATCAACACCATTAACATAGGAATCAGGCACTCCACACAAAGGAGGACCAACAGGAGGAGGAAGTGGTGGTGGTGGAGGCGGAGGCGGAGATGTCGGCAATGGTGGTGATGAGGGTGGCACATCCTGCGGTAGAGGAGGGGCAAAGGGAACTGGAAAATGCTGTTCATTATCATGCAAGTTTTGCACAGCATTGACTCCAAAAATACCACTGGCTGAACATGCTTCAACTACACAAGAGGGAGCAACGTCCTCCATTTCAAGCTCACCATCAACATCTTCCAAAATGTGTGTGTGCTTTTCAATTGCAGTAGTCACCCGTTCTTCAGGGGTTTCAGAATTATGTTCAGGAGTGACAGCCTCGAAGCTCTCTCCGTCAGAATCACTTCCTTCATCTTCATCCTTGAGCATGCGGGGCATACAAAATCCCGGAAGCTGTAAACTTGAATTGCTGATGCAACAAGAAATAACTCCGTAAAAACAAGTTCAGCAACTTTTTCAACAATTTTAAAAACGAGACAGACTGCAATAAACTCAAACCTTCCGTATTCGTCAACAAGCATACCCTCCATGTCTCTAACAGGATCATCTAAAGCCCTTTCTGTTCTTGCTGAGCGGCGAGAATAGGCGCCGGCAGAAGATGAACCACCCAGTGAATCAAGTTCCCGCATGTGGTGGCGAATAACAGATTCAGGAAGAATCCGTCTTTCCAGCCAAAGCCTTAAAACCTATACAAATGACATAAAGCTTCAAGACATCAACCAACACAGAAAACCAATAATAAAAGCTAAATTCATGAAAATTTTTCAAAAAGGCTTGCCTTCAAACACTGCCTCCGATTTTCCTGTGCAAAACTTCCAGGAGGAGCAGCAGCCGAAAGTAGGCGTGGCAACACTGTTTGAATAGCTGAAGGGTATATGCCACCTACATCACCTGGAAATTCAAGCCCAAGATAAACATCACATATCCTACATGTACACAAAACAACACAAGAACAGGTGCTTTACCTTTCAAACCTCGAGAGCACTGAGTGATAGAATCCACAAGAAAGAATAAATCCACTTTTCTATGTAAACTTGACTCGCTTTCCAAATTACGGGCTAAAATCTCCACCACCTAAGTTTTAAGGTGAGTAATAATGCATCAAAGAAAATCTACCACAATTGTATATTCGAATTTCAACTAAATTGCTGTATAGAGATAAAGCAAGTAAACTTAGTGAGCCTTGTCTCTGTTCAGATATTTGATTCTGTCAGAAAGTTTTCAGATTCCCACTTAAACGACACAAACTAAAATAAAAGATACAATATTTCAAAATGATGTTAATTGATAAGTCTTATCACAACATATAACACAACCTCATAAATTAGCAAGCACCAAAGAGTCCAAAGACATTGTAAATCAATTTACGAATTAAGGAAAAAAAATATATATATTGAAAGGCAATTTACTTGGAAACTTACCCAAACACAGGATTATCACAAGAAGGTCTAAAAATCTGTTTTGAACAAACAACCAAATCACATCCGCCATACTGTACCCGTAACCCAATCCAAACAGCACACTAAATTATTGATTCTAGCATACCTCAGATCATATGATCCCTTACAGAATAATGGAGGTATGCAACACAAGTAAAAATTTGAAAAGACCTCTAGTTCTTCCAATTATTCCTGCTTTTGTCAACATCTATGGATTATGAAAAGCAAAAATATGAACAGTAAACCAGTTTGATGCCCTCTTTTATGCCCATAAATGTTACCTCAAGCATTCACCTTAGACAACTATAATTGCCAGAATCACTGTTGTTAAAGTCGCAAGTTCGCTAGTACAATTTTACGATTTTAGGAATCAAAACCATAAAAATGAATCATAATGGATTCAAAATAGGAATCAATTAAACTCTACGATTTTGCCATTTGAGAATTTAATATAAATTACTAATGATTCATAATAATAATAATAATAATTATTATTATTATTATTATTATCATCATCATCATTATCATCATCATCATCATCATTGTCATTGTTTGTTATCATTATTTTTATTATAAAAATTGGAGTTATGATATAATAACAATTAAAAAAATATATTATTCCTACGTATAAGATTTAATATAGAATCAATACTGGATGATGTTAATATATATTGTTCTTATAATATTACTTGAACCTTTTTAAAATTAAATTAAGAAACTAAGTATGAAGTTTAAAGGAACATTAACTTGTCAAATTGTTAAAGTGGGATTTAAACCCACATGTTATAAGGCAAGTGTCTTACCAATTAGATGACATAATCCTGATAATGCTAGTTAAGTAATGTTGAATTACTTGTTTAATATTAAAATAAACATATATATTTGTAAAATATATACATCTATATTTCTATTAGTGGTATTTTAGTTACTTTACAAAACCTTTCAATTTTATGGACTGTCAACCGATTCTAGTTTAGAAAAGGGATTTTGACAACCTTATCCGGAATTTAATATTAACATTCTGAAACACTTTCACAGGAAAGTGAATTTTCGGGTGAGTTGCTCAGGAATGTAAGATAGTATAGTAATATTCATGTGTTTCATTAGCAATTAGGAACAGTTTAATTTGATTATATAAAAATTCCTTCATCAAAATAAAAAACTACATTTTGTCTGAGATCCTTTCCGCTTCAAAAGCAATGCTTGTTATTTCTATTTGTAAATAAACTTTTCTATAT
The DNA here is from genome assembly GCA_949677035.1 of Omphalea diandra. Classification (NCBI taxonomy): domain Eukaryota; kingdom Viridiplantae; phylum Streptophyta; class Magnoliopsida; order Malpighiales; family Euphorbiaceae; genus Omphalea; species Omphalea diandra. Next base: position 2,887 of record CATIWR010262177.1, on the reverse strand, counting down.
TATTTATATAAACAAGATAAATTAAATTAAACATAAACTAAAGTAAATAAACAATGGCATGAACAATGTTATTGCTGACGAAAGAATTTGTTTTATTTTAAAAAAAAAAAGTGTCAAGATATATAGTATACTAAGGCAAATAAACTTGTAAATTTAACATGTAATCCGCTATTATATTTGAGCGAATTAATATGTAACTAAATAGGCCAAGATACATGATTTGTTAATGACATTATGATCCTTGTAGCTTAATAACAATGCTTATGAAGTAGCATAGTGAAATTTACTAGTAATTATGAATGACATCATCGAAACATTCATATACCATCCTTAATATGGGAATGTAAAGGTAGAAAACCCAAGGTTCAAATGTAGCTTCCCCAGAAATGTGAGATCAACAAACAGGACACACAAGCATAATGTACTCCCAATTCACTGTCCTAAACAAATTCTGGCAACCAAACACTCTTAGGGAGTTTTTGCCAAAGATCTGCAGCAAATTTAAATTTCACTAGCTGTCTATAAAATTAAGATAGTAAAATCACAGAAGAAAGTAATTCAAGCCCTTAGCAACACCAAAAGCTATACCATTCTTTTTTAAAAAAAAATATATATATATCTTTTTATTTTAGCTATATTAAAGATGGATCCAATTCCTAAAATCTAAGCTAACCAATATCAGCTCTCTTAAATTAAATATCTAACATAATATGACCACTGACCAGGTAACACTGCGAAGGTAAAAAACCAAAATATCAAGCATAATTATCATACCTTAGAAGAGACACCAAACTTCGCACAGTCAATGGCTACACGAGTTGCTCGACCAATGCTCTCTTTTGTCCTTGTTAATGATCCAAGAAGTCCTTCAAACGCTGATAAAGCAGCATGAGCTTCTGCATAATTAGTCGATTTGCCAACTGATTTTGGGCGTTGCGGCACCATTGATTCAATCTTTTCTTCATCAACTGATGTACACACAGCTATCTTCTGTTGTGAAGGATTTGGAGTAGAACATCCACTATTTTGAACAAAATTAGCACTTTCTGATGTAGATACATGGCATATTGAGTTAGTAGGGGGAGAGGTATGGTTTGGAGATTCCATTCCATCTCCTGGAACTGGACTAGACTGTGCTACTAAGATATTCCTTTCACCCAAATTATTATCAGAAATGGAAGTATAACCAGCTTCCATTTGTCTTTGCTCATATTTGACACCTTTTGCCTCCTCACACCTATGACAGATATTACAGCAGAATAAAGATTTAAAATAAATGGTGAAAGAAAGTCATAGATAAAGATTCATACAGTAATATCTCCATCCTGTACAAGATGTCCGCAAATATATTCAGATCTTTTAAGGAGATGAATGTATACTGACAATAAGTGACAACAAGGAACAACCGTTCTTTAGGATTAACTTTAAGAACAATGCTTAAATGAAAAAAAAAATACAAAAAACCTTTACTAGCATAGGCCTGTAAATTAACTGTCACAAAGGTGAAAATAAAATGGACACTTACATGCCATTGGCTTGGTTGCTGTCAACAATGAGGGCCCTCAATGGCTCAATATTCTCACAGCCAATGTCCCCCTCATCCTGAAGAACATTAGAACCATTTAGAGGTGTACCTTTAGCATCATCAGCCTGTGAAATAAGACTTGTAATCATCTGAGAAGGCTCCGAAATGTCAATGTTCTTATCAAGATTTTCAGCTCCAGCATCTCTTAATTCAATGTTTACCAAATTGCATTCATCCTTTGGAAGTGACAACTGATCTATTAAGCCCTGATTGGATAAAAGACTGCCCTGTCTTATGTCAAAATTAGGTGTCAAATCTCTGGTACTTCGTTCAACAGAAGTACAAACAGTGTGACCTTCAACACATGATCTGCTAAGAACCTTGCCACGATCATGGTCCACGGCCTCTGCGAAGACATCTTTATGATCTTTCTGGCCATTGCAAGTTTCAACTGGTTGATTGGAAATGTCTGGTTCTAACTGTGACTTGATAGGTTCCTCAAAGAATGCATTAGAGCCAGAACAGAGTGCAGAAGTCATACAGCCGAGAGACTCTACACTTTGTTCTTCTGAACCATAGCTTTCTTTCCTTTCAATAACCATGTCGGAGGTACTCCTTGTTGAAGGAGTGGAACTTTCATTAATTAGTGTTTTCATAGTTGATGTCTCAGGGCATATCTGGCCTTCTTCAGCAGCATTTGCTGACATGGCTTCTAGAGCACGATGGAGACGCTTTGATGGAGGTAAAGCAGCTTCCCCATCTGCTGAGCAGCCAAAAGTCTGATTGTCTTTAACTACTGGAACCTGAGACCTAGTCCCTAGAATTTGAGCACATTCTTTTAGTGGTGATCCACTATTTGAAGCTCCCTTTGGACAAAACAAGCCTTTATCAGCAGAACAATCACTGCTAAAATTAGCAGGTGGACCAATCCGCTGACACATAGAGACTGCAACTTCATTACAGGTTCTTTCTTCAACTTGACACAAGCCATTGTGTACCTCAGTCAAATTTAATGAAGCCACATTAGATGTTTTTTCTTCAGGTTGCAAAAACATGTTGTGGTCCTCCTCCCTAGAGGATAATTTTCCCATTCTAACTCTGGCTCGTTTCACAAGGGGCAAGTGCTCATCTCCATCTTCTTTACCATGCCTCTCATTCAAGTTTTCACAAGCACATTGTGAATTTTGACTACTATTATGCACTACATCAACCAAATCAGCTTCTATTTCCAATCTGGCACGTGGGTCAGATGCTTCATTAGTCACTCTTTTTCTGTTTGGTTTCCTTTTCTTCCTTATGACTACCGCCTTTATTTGAAAATCAAGCCCTTTGCTCAACTCAACATCTCCTTCCAAACACTCG
>CATIWR010262176.1:0-30466 GCA_949677035.1 Omphalea diandra | reverse complement strand
ATGACTTGAGAGTAGGAAAGGCAAGTTTATCACGAAATAGAGGATTTGCTTCAATGAGCTTTTTTAGCTCTATCAACATTATGCTACGAGCTGTTTTAGTATCACCATATTTGGACAGTTGTTCATTTTCTCTGTTATCATAACCAGAAAAAAGAGTAATGACTAGTCGTTCAGCAATTCAATAAACTAAGTGCACAAAGCCGTATACAACCCATATGAAGCAAAACTTATCCCATTGATAACAAGGTATCATGTTCCACCTGGCAAGATAATCAATACAACTTAACATGAAAGATAATTACCTGAAATTTCCAAGAGTTAAAAGCTGAGTAATTTCTTTGTACAGTTCCTCATTAAATGTTGAGAATACCTTTAAATCATTCACCAAAATTTCAACAGCCTTTGCCTTGTCTTGCCTGTAACAAGTAAACCAAAGATAACAAAGTCACATTTTTTTGAAATAGAGAAACTATAGAAGCATCATAAACACAAATCCAGGTTCAACATACCGATCAAGTGCTTCAAGATACTTCTGCTTCCTGATTTCAAAGAATATCTTCATGGAATATCTGTTATCGTCAACCTTGGTAAATCCTGACAAGTATTTTTCAACTTCTTCCCATTCTCCAGCCTGAACTTTCTCCTCAAAGTACTTCATGTTGAAGAAAAATCCTGATTCTTTCTCAAGTCTAGGGAGAAAAAATTATTTAGCAAAATGTTCTAATGCTTTGACATGGTAATTGCATCATGCTACTTACACTTGCACACGATTTCATACAAAAAAAAAAAAAAAGACAAACCTTCAAATCAGCCCACATAATTCTACCATCTGACTTAGTTTTGGAGATTTCTTAGATTAAGAACCATGAAGAATATTGATATATGCTTGTCAGATACTTGAATTGTCCCTCTTTTGGCATGATTAAACATGCGTTATTTGGGCTACTCTTTTTTTTTTTTTTAACTTGAGAATGTGATTGGGGTTAATCTTACTTGAAATTATCCCATCTTTTCAAACTAACAAATGAACATAATATCTAACTCCAAAAGGGAAAAAATCTATTTGCATTCTTTTGATTGTTAGCACGACCAAAAGAACAATTTAAGATTCTAAATCAGAGCATTTTGCATTACTCAACACCCATAAACAATATCCCACAACTCAGCTACATCTACTACAACTACCTTAAAAATAAACAAACTCAAGACTTTAAACTTTCAAGTCTTCAAAATTTTATTTTTTCACCTATGACCTCTTTTTACTCCCTAGTTCCCTTCACAACCCAAAGAAAGCTTCTATCTCAAAACTTCTTCATATAAAACACACACAAAAACACTACTCAATCAAAACAAACAACAAAACACCTGCTTGTACATACACATACATATAAATCACATACATAAAAACATATTTTTAAGAAAAACATGCACATAGGTATTTCAAACAAAGAGAGATAAGGATAATTTTGGAAAAAAAAAAAAGGAAAGGAAAGTAGGAATTACTTATGTACAGACTCCTTGAATTTCTCTTCTTCAAGAAACTGGAGTATAAGAAACACCAATTCTCTGCTCAAAGATGACATTTTTACACCTCCCAATTCCGTGACCGATCCACAAACCCAATACAACTAGACCGCCAGAAAAAAGAACACGCTTTTCCAAATCAAAACCCCCAATTCCACCTCCAAATACTCAACATCAGTCCCCAATCTGCCCACCTGAGTCACGAATCTGAGCTCAATTAACCAAATTTCGAGTCTTTGCTAACTAAGCACTAAATCCAAGAAGTTCTAGGGTTTCAATGGCTGCTTTTGGAGAGAAAGATAGAGAAGATAAACAAGAGAGAGAAGATAAACAAGAGGGAGAAGAAATGGAAAAGAGAGGCTTCTCGCTATCTTCGATGCGTTGTACAGGGTCTTTTATCAAATCTCTTCTTGTACTTATCAGTGATAAGCAAGTATATCTTCTGATACGTTACTTGACTTATACATGTGGCCTATGTGCTTATCTGATACGGACGCAGAGGCTGGCGCAGCGGATTCGAAGTCACAAATTCAAATATAGCAAATATTCGCTACATACGTCCAGTCGGTCCCCTTGGTTTGTACGGCCGCTTTCGAGTTTTTTTTTATTTTTTCCAATTTCGTGTTCGTTCGAGTTTGATTTGTGTGTGTCTGGCACGCGCGTGCTTGTTGCCTATTTTCCATTTTTGCAAATGAAAAATTGACAATGGCTTGTTGGACGCTGTCTCATTTTTATGACGTGTGGTGTTTATTAGGCTCTAATTAAGAGTGAGTAAAAACTGGATTGAATCAAAAAAAATTAACTAAATCGAATTGATTTGATTCAATTTAATTTAATTTTTTAATAAAATCAGTTATAATTTTAAAAAATTTTAATTTTTAATTCAATTTTTTGATAGAAAACTGAAAAAATCTAATTAATTGAAGTAATAAATAAATCAAATCAATTTGAATCGAGCTAAATTTAAAATACATGTAATTTAATTGAAACAAACTGAACCGAACTGAACTTTTTATAAGATCAATTCGGTTTGATTTATAACACATCAATTTCGATTTAATCGGTTCGGTTAATTCAATTTTTTCAAAATTTTAATTCGATTTGATTATAAATATAAAAATGTATTAAAATTTGATAAAAAACCAAACGAAGTACCTGTTTGCTTACCCTTAATACTAATAATACTATTGTGATTGTAATAAGCTGAAATTTGGCATCACATAAGTGATCTATCATAATAGTTTCCTTACCAAATCAGGGAGTGTCAAGATTTGTCAATCTCTTGCAGATATTTTCACAATCCCTACTTTTTATAGTCATGTACTTAAGATTACAAATAATAAATTAAAAAAATTTCAATTTATATGAATTAATATATTTTTAATTCTCTTCAATTAAAACTTTACTCTAATATTAATAAGAAAATATTTAATTATAAGAGAAAAAAAAGATAATGATTAGTATAAATTTGGAAAACAAACAATTAATGTTATATTAATAATATAGAATAATAATTATATTGAAACAAAAATTCTTTTCTAAAATGACAGATATGGTGAAATGAATGAAGTATAATATTATCACATTAGAGTCGAATTTTAGTAAATTTATATTACAAATGATTAATTAATTTATAATGCAATTTAAAGTTAGTCGTGTAATAAATTGATACATGAATTTATTAATTTATTTTAATTCTATATATCGTATCAAGTTCATTCAAATCATTTATAATTTGTGTGATTTATTATAATAATTAGGATTAAAATGATCATTTCAGATATAATATATATGTATCTTTTTTCATTAAGAACTCTTATAAAGCAAACATGTGAAATATTTAACAATGCTTTTTATTTTAAATAATATCATTTGTATAATAAATAGTATTTTAATTAACATCTAAATATGAAATCATAAAATTTCAAATATGTCTAATAAACTTTCTATATTTAACCTGTTCTATAAGCACTAATGGCTTTGATCTTTTCATCATTTTCAATTTTTTGTTAACAAATATAACATTAAAAATAACAATTCATAAAATTTTATATTGTATTGATTATTAATTAGAATGGAGAATGAAATTTAATATTCTACACAAACACTTTAGTTATATTTAAAGAATAACATGTTAGACTCTTACCCTTTATTTAGTTGAAGAGAATTGAGGAGAAAATAAAATAAAATAAAAGAAAGATGATAATTATTTCTCTTATTTGGTTTGCAAATAAGATATAGAAAAGAAAATAAATTGAGAGAATTGAAGTGAATTTAGATTAATAAAAATCTCTCTTCATTTTAGAGAGAAATTAAGAGAAATGTTAAGTTGAAAATAGTGAAATATGTTAAATTACTAAAATATTTTTAATTTTCCTTCATATATTATCTTTTTCAAGAGTTTAAAAAATAAATTTATACTTAATGAATCTAAATTTTTCTCTTATACAAATAAGTGAAAATAAATTAAAATTTTTTTCTTTTCTTTTTCCTTGTTTAATATCTCTTTATTTATGTTGCCTAATTAATGCACTAAACATAGAGTTAGAGCATTCTCAATAAACTCTTTATATATATCAAATATTTTATTATAAAAAGTCATTTGATAAAATAAAAATTTAAGACACTCTTTATTTTTTTATCTGAAATAAAAAAAAGTTGATTTGACTTTAAATATGAAGACTTAAATTTTATTTTTTATTATAATTGATAATTATTTTCCATAGTAAAAAGTTTGACATATATAAAAAGTCATTAGCATAACTATAAAGTATTTTTAAGGGGTTAATGATTGCGGTAACAATGGTAAAATGAGAGGAAGATGAAGAAAAAAGAGAAGATCGATGATAAAAAAAGAGGGAGAAATTTATTTTGGAGGGGACTACCAAGAGAAAAGGAGAGTGTTGAAATAAATGGGTATTTTTTTTCAATTAATCAAAATGACGTTATTCGACTAAATGGAACAGTGTCATTTTGATGACATAAAAAAAAACAAACAAATTAAAAGAGGGCTTATTCTTTTTTTCCCCATTGCCCGCCAGCAGCAGAGCATCTATTCAGCATTTTCAAGGAAACTTCAACTTATATTAGTTCCTTCAGATTTGGCTACTGTGAAAAATCATTTAAGATTTTTTTACACATTATATTCGCAAAGTGTTGCACCAACTCATGTTCGTAAACATGTTGCATGTATCATTTTCATAAATGAGTTACACTTAATATGTTAACATAATCAATTTAAATTTTATATATAACACAAATAATAATTAGATTGTATTTATATCAACCATAATCGTGTTATGCGAATAGATTAATACAACTCACCAATCTATTTTGATACATTTTTATCAATAAATCAACATGATAATATTGAATCCACTCAAAATACAATAAACATGGAAATAATTAAAAATTCAAATGATGGTTCTTGCACTTCGTAGCCTACATGTTTCTATGTGACAATCATGAAGCATTTGACATTATATTTTTTTTTTTCAAAAATTGTTTTTTGAAATGTTAGAAAAGCAATCTTTTATATTACTATTAGAATTGTATAATTTTTCAATGACAATAAGTATTATTGGTGATAAAGGGTCTAACGGATTGGTAGTTGACCATTGATAGCTAATATACAATAAGCAATTAGTAAAATGTTATTATTTATATGTCAAAAAATAACTAAATATTTTTCTCAAAACACTGATAAACTTTGATTATGCTCATACTTGTAAGAAATAAAGAGATCGACCGAGTTCAAAATAACACTTAGATACTTGCAAATTTCTAGTGATATAAATGTATAAATAGTGAAATTAATCTCTACATGGTTATGTCAATAAATTTATATAAGTCATAGTGCATAACATTGAAATGACACATAAAATAGTGAAAAGATTTCAGGGAAAAGTGAACAAAATTTTCTACTTACTATATACTCTTATTAGGTTGATGAAAATGAAATATCCAAGACATCAACTTTAACCAAATATATTTGAGCTAACTCATAAGTGTTTGTCTAGTGTAGAAATAGATCGTCTAAAATTATAAAAAAAAAAGCCAATCAGATTATAATAGTTGAACGACGATAAAGTTTGTTGAGGGAAGTTTGTTTAATTTTCTTATCAATTCTGTTAACTCTAATATATTTGGAATTAATAAAATTCATTATAATACATCTTTAAATAAAAATATCGTAACATATAAATGAAAGGAGATTGTCAACTCTAATGCATTTTTAAATCACTATAAAATATAATATATTTTTTTTATATCAATAAAATGAGAAGGAATGGATAGTACTTTTATAATACATCCTGTTAGATGAATTATATGTCATTTTGACTTGAAAGAAGTATATATTTTATCCTATAAGTGAAATATTTACCATTTCGTAAGAATTAATTAAGGCAAGGCAACTTAACATAATTTAACAAGAAATATTTTTAAAATTAGATTGGAGACTAAATTAGTCGGTTGATTAATTTTTGATTCGGTTGATCTATCAATTTAATCACTTCAATTTAATAGATTTTTTTTAAAAATAAATAAATTGAATACTTAAAAATATTTATAAAATAGAAAAATAGTATAATATGATAAAATAGTAAAAAATATTTTTAACATCTAAAGTTTAAGTAAAATAATATCATTTTAATTTTTTCATAAAACGATATAATTTTAGATTGATTTATTTGATTAAGTTTTCAACTTTAATTGTTTAATTTTATTTAAATTAATTGATTTTGAAAATATTGTTAATGGAGCTCCTTAAATTCAATTCAACACCATCTACTATCATTAACCCTATGTTTGGGATTAGGAATAAAAAAAAATAAAAAAGAAAAATAAATTTTATTTTTTTCATTTATTTTCTCTATTCATATTGAGATTAAAAAAATAAAAAAAAATTATTTTTCTTCTTCAATAAAGAAGTACCAAGACATAAATGTAAATTTATCATAATTTACTTTAATTATCATATTTTCTTTTTATTTTTGAGAAAAATAAAAAGAAAAAAATAAAATGATGTTACTGTTTTTTTATTTTTATTTGTAAATAATAAAAAATTACAATCCTTTCTTATTTTATATTTTATATTTTATTTTCCTTATTAACTTATTTTATTTAATTTTAAATAATAGATAAAAGATAATAATATATTTGACCAACTTGTACTAAAAAAAAAAAAAAAAAAGAAAAAAATTCCCAAATTTTCAGCCAGACAGCGAAGACCTGAACTTAGGCTGTGTGCCTACGGACCGCCAATCCTTACAATCCACATATAAATTTCCTCCAAATTTTATCAAATTGTCAGTACCGTTACGTCTCTTTTACTTTTTCTTCTTTATCATCACACGATAAATCAAAACGAAAATCTCAATATATCACGATATAGACCTTTCCTAAACACGACAAGGAACACAAAGTGGGGAAGTGTCTAGTCAAGCGAGGGCCCACTCAGTAAGTAGTAGTTCTCTAGATGCCACATGCCTGTCTAGTACTTTGTGTTTCTTGTTTTTTTTTTTTTCAAGCGTTCACGTTCTTCAAGATGGCGCGTCATCAGGATTCGAACGTTTTTCCTAATTTTATCATTATATTTATTAATTTAAAGTTACGAATATTATATATAATTTTAAAGTTATTTAATTTAAAATTTAAAATAATTTACTTTTAATTATTCATTTTTCACTTAAATTTTAGAATAATTAATAACTTCTTAATTCTTATAAAATCTCTTAAAGTATCAGTTATATAGAAACGAAGATAATAGTACTTACGCTAATTATATATATTTACTTTATACATTCATCCAATAATATAATGACATATAATAAATTCACTTATAAAAATAATGATATTAAAACTTTCTGTTAATATTCATATATTTATAAAATTATTCACAACATTTTTTTGAAATATAAAACACATTTTTATATACATTTATTATAAATAAATTTTTCTGTTAGTTAAAGATATACATTCATAATAAGTAGATTTTTTTAATAATAATAATAATAATCACGAAAAAAGGTTGAGTTATTGTTATACACTCTAGTTGGATAATAAAATAGAAAAATAAAAAATAGATAAAAAAAACTGAAATTTTGATTAGTAAGTTGTTTTCTCTTTTCTTTATTTAAAAAGTGTAAAATATAAAAGAAATTTATTTGTTTTTACTTACTTGGAAAGTGCAAAAGTTGAAAAATGACAAATTATGCAATAATCATGAAATACTAAAAGATAATTTTCTCTTTCTCATAAAGATATAAGATTTACATTTTACAGTATGAGATTTACATTATTTATTGATAGATAGATCTCATGTATTTATGTGTAAAAGACAAACTGACTGAATAATCTTTTGTTAAAATACTTGATAAAAAGCAATTAAGTAATTTTATTATATTATTTTGCTTTTCATTAAGTAATTATATTATTTTATATTCAAATTAATAAAAATGATATTAACTCCTTTTGAGCTTATTGTTGAGCATTCAAAAACATATTTATAATTAATTTAACTTAATTTTATTTTTTTTAAATTACTTTGTCAAACTGCTTTTAGAAAAATATTAATTTACTTTTTTGAAAAATAATTTATAAAAAACTAATTTGAAAAACACAATCCCAAATAATCCCATTAAATGTAGCTTTCCTCATTTATTTTTTATTCAAAATAAAGAAAATTTTTTGACTATATATTTTGGAAAGAAAATTAGTAAAATAAAAATATATATTAACTTGTTGCAAATCTAATTATTTTTTGTATTTTCATAAAGTTATTTACTAAAATTACTTCTTCTTTTTTCAACTAATTCATTATTTTTTATTTCTTTTATTTTAAATTTTACATAAAAAATTTATTTATACAAAATATATAAATAAAAACAATATAATAATTTTAATTTATAATTATAAATAATTATTTAAATTATCATGCACTTATTCGGCGCGTATATATATATTCATTCAATATAAATAAACTTTTGAATTTCCGAGCAGACGGTTAAATGCGCCGCGTTCCAAGAAATAGCGTGAGTCTTACGTGTCATTGGCCACCTTCGACCGAATTTGCTTTTTTGTTGCCCTTCTTCTGGGCCAATAAAATTTGGCGTTTCGCAGTCAATGAATGGGGCAGTATTTGTGAGAAAATGGGATTAGCTAAGCTAAGGGATGACGATGGACGACTTGGCCACGAAGACTTTGCCGTCTCCTCCTTCCCTTTTCTCCCCTCTTTTTTTACAGTTATTTTTATTTTTATCATATTTTTGTAAAAAAGCTATTCACATTAATTTTTTATTTGAAAGAAATATTCTAATTATATCGATATTTTATTTGATATGATATAATTAAAATTATAATAGAATTAAAATTATATTATATTATTGATATAAAAGGAAATTATTTTTATTTTATATGAAAAAAATATAAAATTATTATTAGTTATTAACAAAATGTAGAAAGTTATAATATATAATAAGCACTAAGTACTTTTAATCTAACTTAAAAGGTAATAATATTCACCTGTAAAGTATAAATCATGTAGATAAAAATAATAGATTTGATATTGTAGCGATAAATACATTATTAAATTATAATTTGATATTTACATTTTTTAATGAGCTCAATCATATAAATGTAAATATATAATTAATCATTGTAATTTAAATTTTTCATTATTAATATTATAAAAAAATATTATAATAATAATAATTTCACATAAATTGAGGAAATAATACTGTCATAAAAATAATAAAAAAAACTCTAATGTGAAAGAGAGCAAATAAACAAAAATATCTAAACTTATAATCATAAAAATAAATTTACATTTAGATTTCATTTTATTTTACAAACAATAATTTATATATGAAAAATATTTTACAAAAAATATTTTTTGAGAAAATTCTTTTGTGATAAATATATTTTCTAATATTTAGAATACGTTATAAAATATTAATTTTTCTTTTGATTTATATAGTTATAACAAAAATTAGACTAAAAATACTTTATATTTATATTATTTATTATTCAGTATAAGGAAAATATATTAAAATTAAAAATTTTATGAGTTTCATTAATCATTCACAATCAACATTAGTTGTTGAAGATAGGCGTCAATAATAAAAAATAATCGATGATCACAAATATATATATATATATATATATATATATATATATATATATATATATATATAAATTTATCACTTAAATGATTCTATCAAAACTCATAAATGGACTTCATGTTAAGAAAAAAAATGAAGTTATTTTCTTTAAAAATAACTTAATTTTTCATTAATTCAAAAAAATTATTTTATTGACTAATTTTATTAAGCGTGTTGAATATTAGAAAATACAAAAAATATTTTCTACAAAAGCAATAGAGCCACATTAAAAGTAAATGTTAGCAAAATAATACTTTAAAAAAATAATATATTGTGCTTTTTCCTAAACTCACTCTAACAATTCAATATTTTAAATTTAATTTTGATAGTAAAAAAGTATGTTTTATAATTTTATTATGTCCTACGATTTAAAAAATAATTATAAGTAATAGGCAAAATTATCAAAATAAAAATAAAATGATAAAGTAATACAAATTTAGAAAATATTAGAAAATTTTGCTTTTTATGCATTTTTAATTTAAAATATCAGAAAATTTTATAAAATTTCAAAATTAAAAGTTAATGTATTAAAAATTTTTAATTTAAAATTTATATTTCTTATAATTTATATTTTAAAGTTATACTTCAAAAATTTTTATTTAAAATCACAATTAGTTAGAAACAATGTTTTGAAAGTCAAATCAGATAAGTCGATCAAATCAATAAAATTGAAATTTAAACTAGTAACTAGTTCGATTCGATTTGGATTAATTTTTAATATTATTTTTTAATTAGTATGAATATATTATATATTTTTTAATTTTAAAATTATTTTAATAATAATTTTAAATTTATTTATTATTAAATTAAATTGATCAAATTAAAAATTATTGGATTAATAGATTCATTGACTGATTTACTTTTAAAAACATTATTTAGAAAATAAAATTAGTATAGTCGTGTTATAAACTTATAGAGATACCGCGCGTCTTACAAGTCTAATTTGTACAACTAACGACGACAAACTCAGGAAGCTCACACACAAGCAAGTCTCCATTTCTTTTCCCTATATGTATCCGCTCCATACCTGTCCTTTTTTCTGTTTTTTTTTTAAACCAGTAGCTCCATACCTTGTTGCTCCACTTTCGATGATAAATTATACGAGCCTCGTGCCCACTAAGATTGAGCATGGTCCCATTCAATTCATAATATTTTTGAAAATATTATGATCATATCAAATTATTAGTTTTTTAAAATTTAAAGGATTAGGATGAAAAAATAAAAGATCAATTTAAATTAGATTAAAAAATCGATTAAGTTTAATTCGGTTACTCAATTTTATTTGGTCTAATTTGATTCTAATTCAATTCAATTCAATCTTAATTTTAAATTAAAAAAATTCATACTCAAGTATTCCTCATAAAAATTTGGGATAATTGTTATAAACTCTCTCACACTTGACGTATATAACTAAGTTGTCTCTCACGTTTTAAAATTACACTAAAAATTTATAACGTTTTTTCCGTTACACTAAATAGTTTTTTGTCATTAAAAACAAACATATACCATTAGTTAAAGAGAATCTGGTCGAAACGAGTTTTATAATTTTATTTTAATAACAAAAGCCACGTGCTTGTCTACTTTATTTCCTTTTTCCAACCAAAACTCTAACCCTAATCCTAATTTTTTCTTTCTTCCTTGTTTATCTTTCTCAATTTTAAAATATAAATTTAGGTAAAAAATCTATCATGTGCATTTTCAAAACACCCAATTGAGACAAAATTATCACTAAATATTTTTGCCAAACAACGTTGAAAAAGGAATCTTTGCCCAACAAACTATAGGTCATTAAAGGACTTACCTTCAAACTCTGGTCTCTCATCCTTCTCCAACTTCTATCCTTCAGATCGATTAGTTTTGGTGGGTTTGGTTTGAAGATTGCCCATTGGCACTGAAGAGTCAAGATCCAGTCATGCGAATGTCAGCTATCCACCATCAAGTCTTTGAGATTATGGAGAACCATCTTTGTTTAATCTTTGATAAGCATTTCTTGATTGATTTTTGCATGTACAATTTGAAGTTGATATTGTTGATGTGAGTTGAGCCTTTACATGAAAGGCAAACCTAAGAAATTGTTAATAGTTTACATAAAGAATTCTCAAGGTTTGGAGAAAATGGGGACTTAGGATTTTTAAATTTGAAGATTCATTAGAAGCTAGATACCAGTGTGGGAAAGGTGTCTTTAGATGAATGGATTGGTCCATCAAATGAAATTGAAGGATATGTTATACAAAGAGACCTTGATTCCAAGCAACATACATTAAAAAATAAAAAAGCAGGTATGGTATAAATGCAATATGGAAGATATCTTGCTTTTTCAACTATTATGTTCATATTTTTTATGAAAAGCATCCTTCAATTGGGATTTTATTTTATAGCTTAGATTCCAAAGTTGTTAAATTGAAAGATTTGTTATATTTTTATTTGCTTATGGCAATTTATCTTGACCTATATATAGATGATGATTGATGTAGCAAGAAAAATTCTAAAATAGTTTTGTCTTTTATTATTATCATCGTTTTTTTAGGGGGGTTGATTTTTGTTTAAGCTTATTTTTTTTAGGGGTTTGATTTTTGTTATATTTTTTGGGATGAAAGAGGTTGATCATAAAAGGAAAGACGATGATAAAATGGTTTGAGATTTAGGGTTTGATTTGCATGGATTTGGAAATGATGATGTTAGTGGTGGTGAAGTTGGAATTCATGTATAAGATGCTTGTGTCAATTTTGGCAAAATTGAGTTTGAAAGGAAAATGAACAAAAATTTAATTGAAGCTGGGAAGGGAAGAAAGCTTAAGGTATGAAAAAAAATTAAGATGAAAGTAAAGATATTATTGAAATTTTATGTAAATTTAAAGGAAAAATTAACAAAATGACTTATTAGGGTAACAGAGCAATCGCGAGGGGTTTATAGCATAATTTTAAAACATGAATGATGATTAAGTTAAATATATCAAATGTCAGAATGCTTATAAGTAATTATCCCCCAAAAAGTTTATGTATTGTTTTATCCCATAAAAATTAAATTGATTTAATATATTAAATTAAGATCAATATATTAATAATATATTTATAAATTATACATAAATAGCGCATGATATGATATATAGTGAAACTATATATATATATAATTAGATTGTATATTATATATTTGGTTATAACTAAATATACTTATAATCATGTAGAATATTATATATTTATAATACATAATTTACTCATAATGTAATAGTATTATAATTAATATTAATATTAAATAAATTAATAATACATAATTTATATATACATTATTATTATTTAAATAAGTATATCATTCATAAAATATTTAATATTAATGTTTTAAGTTGTATATATATATATATATTCAGTTCTTTTATTCAAGTTAGTTTCTATCTAATTCTTGATCCAATTATTAACAAAGAACCGGTTTTATACTCATAATTTTTTTCGTTCGATTTCAGTATGGTCTTCAAAAAAAATTCAGTTATTTTCAATTCAGTACCAATATTAGTTCAATTTTTCAATTTGATTCAATTATCCTCGAGAACTATATTTAGCCTTAATGTCATTGAAGGGTACATGCAAATGACAATAATTAATAAACAAACTATTTCGGATATGAGGTTGGAATTATTCTAAATAATAGAAAATTCTTTACTACAAAAAAAAAAGTTATATATCAAGCTAATATTTAATTATTCAGATAACATTATTATTATTACTACTTTTAATTTGATTTAAATATAAATTTAGTTTGATTCTTTTTAAAAAAATTCAAAGAATTTGATTCAATTATGCTTTTAATAATAAAATTGAAGTTCGAATTGAATTTATTTTAAATCAAATTGAAATAAGTTAAATCAATATTAAATCAAATCAATATGATTCAAAAATATATAGAAATCTATTAATACTATATTCTTTGTACAAAAATATTTTTAAAAATGTATTATAATAGCTATTAATTATATTACAAATATTTTAAAAAATAGTGCAAATCAAATAGAACTATAATCCAACTGAATCAAATTAATTTGATTTGATTCAATTTATTTACTTATTTTTTATTCAATTTATTTATATTTTATAAAAATCTGATTTTTATTTTTTTAGGTCAATCAATCTAATTCAATTTAAATCAATTACCATTAATTGTGCATAAAAAAAAAGTTGGATTGAAATGTATCAACTTTTAGCATAAAATTAGGAAATTAATTCAGCTTCACACACAAGCATTTTTAGTTTGCATTTTTTCATCAATAAGGACAATGAAACAGTTTATTGCTTAGTTAGTATTAAAACAAAAAGTGTCCTTTTCCATTTATGTTGATGTCCAATGAGCAAATTAGCAATTTATTTGTGTCTTTATCAGTGGTAGAGCCAGAATAGCAAGGGAACCTAACCATTAATCATTTTGATTAACCATATTCACAACCCCATTTTCTCTTTTAAGTTGCAATAATCCAGCTTATGGTTAGGACAAAAACATCACTTAAACCTAATTAAACGATACATGATTGAGAATCTATTAGATTCAAATCACTATAAGTGCTTAAAAAGGGCTCCTTGTTAGTGAACATGGCTTTGCTGGGTCCTAACTCTTACCAAAGTTCCTAGGCCCACATTAGTCCCAACAACCCAAAAGGCCATTACATCATCAGATGGTAATTTACGATCTTCTTGAAATAAAACTAATAATTAATAGCTATTAACTAATAAATATTAAGTATTTAATAAAATATATTTAATTATTACTGTTGATTTATATAATGATTAATCAAAATATATAGATATTTATATTTTCTATTCTAATTGAATAAATTAAATTAAAATAATATATTTTAATATATAAGATAAAATATAATTTTAAACTTAGAATATTAGTACCAAGTTTCTGCATAAATAACTAATCAATAAAATAATTTAAAAAATACAAATTTTAAGAAGATTTATAAATTTTTTTGATACTGCATATGTGTCCTTCTTGAATGCAATGTATATTAAAAAATAGAACGAATAAAAATAATATTAAAAAAATTAAAAAATATATTTTTGTCTTATATTAACTATTAACAGTTGAAATTAAAAAATAACTTTAAATAAGAAATTATTCAAATAACAATTAATTGACACGAGAATTAAATAGCAATTATTGTTTTTAGTTTTTATCAAACATTTTTATATGAACTACTATGTATATACATATATACATATATATGTATGTATATACAAACATACATCCATATTATTTTCCTTTGACTTTATCATCTCTTCTACTTTCTAAAACCTAATTGTTATCTCTATATTTTTTTTTATATCATTGCATTTTTTGAGAATCTCAGTGATACTAGCATATTATGCTAAAAAGAAAATGTTTGTTTCTAAATTGTTCGTATCTAATATCAATAGTTGCAATAGGTAAATTATTTTTTCTTTTGTTGTATAGATAAAATAGTTGTTTTATTTGATTTTTATTTCTTTATGTTCATATACATTGATAAATGAGTATATTTTCATTACTCTTAAACCAAACATGCAGGTACATTAGTATTGAAACACAAGTGTAGTAGTATTGAAAAATAGGTACGTTAAATGAGTATATCTCCATTACATTAAATTAGTATATCAGATAGTTGCAAGTGTAGTAGTATTCATAAACGAATACATCTCCATTTACTCTTAAATTAAACATGCAAGTACATTAATATTAAAACACAAATATAATAGTATTTAAAATTAGGTACATTAATATTTAACTATATGTACATTGTAATTGAAATGAAATTTCAATGTATGTTTAGTTCAATAATAATGTACCTATAATTCAAAATAAATGTACTTGTCTTTTAACCAAAATCATACATAAACAATGCAATGGAATTCAAATATGCAATGATTATTAATTATTTACTTCAACTTTTCATTTAAAAGCTTTTTATTTTTTTTCTTATATATATTCATAAGCGAGTATATCTAGATTAAACAAACAAAACAGTAGTTGATAGCAAAAAAAAAAAAAAAAAAAACAAAAAATTATAACAATAATAATACTAAACTGATACTAGTATTTTTATGCTAGGTTTACATAATAGAAAAACAAAGAAATCAAACACAAAATGCTAGGTTTCACAATAGAGAAGAAAATTCGACCAACTATAAATAATTTTGAGAAAGGAAACTTTTAGAGCTAAAAAATCATAGCTGAGAAATCTAAAATTGTTATTTCTACCACACTGAACAATTTTTTCAAATATTTCATTATATTGAAATCATAAATCGCATGTGTGACATCGATTTTAAATGAAACACAAAGTTTTGCTTCTAACTGCATAAAGTAATACGAACACATCTTCATGATATAATTTGCACCATGACAACTTATCACGCTCCAAATTTCTTGTGTATCTCAACAACAAAGCCCAACCCAATAAATCTAAAATCTTCAATAACTGTAAACTCACTAAAAGCCTTAAATAATATTATTTTTTGGTTTTTTTTGAAGAGATGATGGGAGTGTAAAAAAATAAAAAGAAGTGTTAATCATTTATTTATATAAATATAATTCAATAATTTTCGAAACTATCTTTTTGTTTTGCATTTATTTTCTAATTAATTAAGTGTGACTGATATAACTATGGAATGATTAAATGAAATATAATATTTATTGAGATGTATATATTTATTAACTGATAAGTGTTATATATCATGAACAATAAACAAATGTGAAAAAAGCTATGTTTATTTCACAAAAAAAATAATGTTATTTTAAAATATTTTTGAAAATATTAATTTTTTATCTATAAGATTATAATAAAATTTAGACTATAAATATTTTATATTAATACTATTTATTATTTGATATAAAAATATATTAAAAATAAAAAATTTGTGAGTCTCATCTATCTTTTGTTATCACCATAGATTGATGATAATCATTAATGGATGTCAATAAATACATATATTTATATAATTTATTTTTATTTAAACAAGTTTATTAAATTTTGAAAATGACTTTTCATTTTTAAAATAAAAAAGTTATTTTTTTTACAAAAATGAAAAAGTTATTTTTTTTTTACAAAATAATTTAGTTTTTTAATAAAAAATACATTTATTGTTCAATTTTTTTAATGTACTAAATTGAAAAAAATTAAAAAAATATATTTTTTTGCTCAATAAAAAGATCATAAGAGATAGTGTGTGATTATGGTTATTAGTATAATTGATAGGCAAAAATTTATTAACATTATTTGCACTTGCATGAAATTGGGTTAATGAAAATTAGAAAATGAAATGGAAATAGATGTAAATAATTGACCTTATTTAAAAGTATAATTTTAATGCGAGAAAAAGTTATTAGAGATTAATTATTTACATACTTACACCCCCTAAACTCTTTTTTCTTAATTTTAAAGATAGATAATAAAAGTGAAAAAGAGTTAAAAATAAAATATTTTATAAAATAAATATAATTTTGAAGTATTTTGATAATTATTAAATACTATATGACAATATTTCATATTTTAAATATAATTATCAATTTAAAAATTTTAATTAACACTTAGTTTATATTTTAAAACTCTCAAACAGTTTATATTATTAATTTCATATTATTTTTTAAAATTATCAAATAAAATAAAAATAATTACTATTTTATTATTTTTTATTATATTTTATTTTTATTAATCTCTTTTGTATGCCCTTAAAAACTCTCGTGCCAAGACATATCAAACCACCGCAAAGTAATCATAAGCAAGCAAGCTAGTATACAAAACGACGTCACTTTTACCTTCGCTGTTTCGTCGCCAGCGAAAGCCCAAGTACGCACTCCGCGCCAGGTCGAGAGTCAGTTTTCCTTCCTCTTCAGTATAATCTGAGTTCAGGTTAGCAATTTGCCTGATCTAGCTTCAAACTTTTTTTAACTATGTAACAAGTTTAGTGAAATTTTGTGTTTTTTCTTTAAAGATTCTTGAATTAGGTGAAATTATGTGAAAGCTTTAAAAAGAGGATAGGAAGCAGTGATTTGGTCAAACTGAAATTAATTGGATGGCAAATTGTAAAAATCAAATTAAGGTGGAAAATGGGTTGTCGTTCGAGTGGCGGTGTTTGATTTTATTGATATGGCAAAGTGGGGAAGAATTAATTATTTTTGTAAAGCATTTTTGCATTGTTTGTCTGATTTTGCTGATTCTTGACTCTATCATCTTTGTTTTGTTGGTGGCCATAATTGAGAGGTTGGGCATTTATCATGAATTGCAATTTAAATGCTTTGCATTCCAGTAAAAAAACTTGAACTTGCTTAACTTTTTCCTTTTCATTATCTTTGCTTTCTGCTATATGATACGAAGAAATTTGTATTTTTCTTTTCGTTGTATTGTTGAAAATTGTGGCCCTGGAGTGGATTAAAAATTTTCAGAATGGTCATAGGAAAAGTTTCAGACAGCTATCTGCATGAGCTCTAGTATATATATATATTTTATTGATCACCCTTTTGATATGTTGAAGTGAGTTCCACGCTCAAGTGTTGTTAGGTTTTCTAAGATGTGGTGTTCTGATTGTGCTTTGAGATAGATGGATTGTATTGTGTCATTATCTACAGTCTTTTAATTTGCAGGTTGGATTTGGGTGCCTGTGGGAGTGAGTTTGTGGTGGTTCAATGGCATTACCTGCAATTAAAAGTGGGGTTTTGGTGACTTTGCAAGACTTGCATCCTTCATCTCCTTTCTTTGACCAAGGAGCTTCACTCAGAGTTACTGGAAAGTAAGGTTTTTGGCCCCTCCAAAGATAGTAGTGTTATTTATGTTCATTTGTTTTTAACTGTTTTATGCCTATTATTCTGTTCTTTCCCCATTTGCATAGAGCCATTGACTGGGAATATTCTTTTAATCTTTCTTTCTTTTGGGACCTAAATGTTGTGGCCATTTTGGGTTTTTATCCTCTTGTTGGATTTCTTTTTTTGGGGTCCATTGCAGGCCCAATAGGCCTTGGAATACACAATGAGAGGCAGCTGTCTCTTTTATCTTTTACCATAACATGCTGAAGGGGTAATTGAACCCTACACTACCCAATAGGCCTTGGACTACACAGTGAGACCAACTAGGCTAGTCCTGATTGGCCCTCTTGTTGGATTTTGAAGGGTCTTATGGTGGATGAGAAGCGGAGTGCCGTTGAGATTGCAATGGCACTGCTCAGTTTTAATGGAAAATAAGGTGTCTGATCTTTGGTTTTGTTCTGAGTTCGGAAAAATTAAAGTCATGTGTGAGTTTGGAATGAAAGTGGAGGTTGGTAAATATTGATGATTGTTTCTATGTTAACAATTGATAATGATAATACAGTGGTTTAATTTATGTTTGATGTTATGAGAATGGGACTGCAGAGAGTGGTTTTCAGGGTTAGATGGTGATAGCTAAGAGTTTGGCTGACAGTAATGTAGTGGATGTTGTGGTTGTGATGTTGAGATGAAGACCAGGTAAAGGAGTTTATTCTTAAAGATGAAATGGGGGAAAATGCTTTATAAGTGGAGGTGGTGATAATGATACTGATAGAAGCGAACTGGCAAAAGCAGTGATATATGAGGTGTAATAGTGGAATTTCTTGTATGGTAGAGATGGCAGTAAAGATAGCAATGTCAGAGCAAGGGAGCAAGAATTTGTAATCAATTTCAAAGAGTCTTGACAAATAGAAATGACCTAAAAACCTATTTATATTATGATGTTGTAAATTTTTCTTAAAGTAATTCGGTGCTGTAAATTTTTCTTTAAAGTAATTCACTGCTATTCTCATTTAGCAGTTGAGACTTTGTGACATTTTTTCTTACAGAAGAAATCTTTATTTAAATTGTGCAACTAAAATGACATTATTTATTTATGCAGCATTGTGCCCTTTTAACGTTTCTTTTTTTTTTTTTTTTGAAAGCATCATTGGGAACCTTTAACAGTGCGCCTCTTAGTCACAACCAGCATGGCTAAATGAATGCTGACTTAATATTGCTCCTTCTAGAATTACTATCATGAGGCCTATAAAAGCCTAGTTTCTTTCTGTGCTAGCATCATATTTGATATCAATCCCTAAGTTGTTTTCGTTCTAAAAGAATTTTCATTTTACTTGGAATGTTGGACTCTGACAAAAAAAAAAAAAGGGGTTTGTAGCATCATATATTCTTTAGACATCTCTACATCAGTATTGCAAAAATGTTTTTAACTTACCATTATGTGGCCACCCCTTTTGTATAGGGAAGTACAAACTAGCTTTGTTCACAACTAAAATTCAATGTTTTCTATTTGAATGTGGTTGAGTTTATGAATACGTAATTTGATATGCCAAGTGAGACTAAAGTATTGGAAATAGTTTGACAATTTGCATTCATAATGATGTGTAATTGTTTATCCAACCATCTCTTATATATGCTGGTAGCATAGATTATATATTTCCACCACATATTTTACTGCATTCAAATTATTGTTGATTACCGTTGTTATTCAACATATATTTTTGCTGCTTTCTTCATTCTGCGACATATTGAAAAATTTTAATCTGGTATTTCTTCCCTAGGCTACAAGATTATAATGTGGAGACGGCCATAGCTATAGTTGCTGATGGAAATGCCATCCTGAAGATTGACACTCAGCACTTGAGGGACATTAACTTTAGAATTGGTTCTATCTACCAGTTTATCGGCGAACTCCTTGTTCAACTTGATAATGAGGTAAGAGTTAGTTGAAGGGTCTGTCTTCGCCATTCACTTTTTCTTTCTTCTCACTTTATGGTTCCTCACTTTATTGTTCATGTAATTTGGCACTGTTTTTTGGTTTCAGGCAACTTTGCAGGCACGTGTGGGTAGGAATGTTGATGGCATCGACCTCAGCCTATACCATCAGTCTATACAGCTACTGAGACAATTCCAAGCTAAGCACGTAAAGAATTCAATTACTTAATACTTACTAGAAGTTTAGCAGGACTAGAGGATGCGTTGGAGTAAGTTTTCAATTGTTTGCTTCAATCATTTCTTTCCTCAGCACCCAACTTTTGAAATGTGGATATTGAAGTAAAGCTTTTGTATTTCCTTTTTGTTTATGCAGTCCTTGCTCTTAACTCTGTCACTTGCTCTTTCTAAATGAATGTATGAGGCACTGTAATCATTTGCTTTGCTCTCTCTCACTTATTGTTAGTTTCTTTGATCTCAAACAAAGGTAGAACAAAAGCCAAAAATATGAAATATAAAAAAATCTAGGATTCTACCTAATGTTTTTAGAACCTCATCGAATGGGTAAAATCGATAATTGGCCAATGGTTCAGTGTAAAAAACTAATCAACTAAAAATCAGGCAAAATTGGAAAAAAAAATCGGTCAACCACAAAAAAGGTCAAAATTGAAAATTGGATCGTACCAATTTATTTAAAAACAGTCATTTTGTGAAAAATTTAAAATTTGTTTAAAATTACATTATTTTATTCAAAATTTAAAAATATTTTCTTTATTTTACCATATTGTACTTTTAAAATTTTAAATAATTTTAAGTATTATTTATAGTTTAAAAAAATTTAAAAACTATCTTATTGAACAGGATCGGTCACTTTGACTTGATTTTTGAAAATATTGATTCTACCTCTTCAAGTCATCAAGTTATACAAACGAAAAATCAAGTTTCTGATCCTATATAAAATGCAATCATGAAATAAAAACTTCCAATTTCTAAGGCCATATTATAATCCAAAACCAACTAGCGCACAACATGTGGGCCTTTTGAGATGGACTTCTGATAATTTGAAATGGGTTGGTCTATAGTTTTTGTATTATGGTCTGCTTATTTTTTGCATCTAATATTTGGAAATATTACCAAAAGCAATATCTTCCAAGTCTATTTGGATATATCTCCGGTAAATTAATCTTCAAAAACTCTTATAATAACAGTTATGATTTTTTTTTCCTGGAGGCTTTTAATTGTCAAAATTTAATCTTTCTATTCAGAATTATTTTTCTAAAAAAGTAAATTTATAAGTGATTCCATGAATGTGAATATAAAATTTTTGAGGAATTCCAAATTAATATGTTTTGTTTATACATAAGATAATTGAAAGAAATTAATCTAGATTACTATCATCCCCCTAATGCTATTGCATATTTTTATTTAATTAATTTCTACAAAAAAGTCTTATTTAATGAAATTTATTATAATAATCAATTCAATATAAAATGTAATTAAATATAATATGATTATAATATATAATACTATAATACATAATAAATATAATATTATTAAATAATATAGTATAATATAATTTATAATTAAAATTAATTTTAAATATAATAATGATAGAATTAAAAACAATAAAATAATACTATATATAATAATATATTATAATATAACATTCATATGCAAATTAAATATTAAAATTTAATATTTTTAAATTAATTTTTTTTGAGATTTCACCAATCAAACGTCTTGTCTAATTAATTTGATCAGCAATTTTAAATATTCACTAATTATAGTAAAACATTTTCTATTAATCTTTGACTACAACAGAGACACCAATTGCCAAATAGTCATCGGTTGAGTCAATCCAGCCCATTAAACCCAAAAAAAAAAAGAAGAAAGTCTAGATTTCTCATGATGGTATATTAGAACACAAACATATGGGTGGTAATGATGAACATAATTAATAAAAATATCTTCCTAATTTTTTTTTTAAATGATGAACATAATTAATAAGAATGGATTCAACGTTGCAACTTCCTTTTAGTCCACACCTACCAACAAAATGTATAAAAAGAGGGCTGGGCCCCAGCCTTGACGTTTTCTTTAAAGGTTTGGATGTCGCCATCCTCTGCACCGTCCCACACGTGATTTTTGGGTTCAACGTGGCAGGTTTTCATTTGCAAAACGTTTGAAGCGGGGTGGTCTCCACCTGATTTCGGGGCCCCACATAATCACTTCTCACCCTGTATTATATGCACTGATTTCGATCTTATAGATGTCTCATTTTGGATAATAATCAAATAATATGATAAAATAAACAAAATGTTTTTAATATTTAAATTTTAAACAAAATAAGATAATTTTAATTTTTTTTAAAATGACATTATTCTAAATTAAACTGATTTGATCCAATTATTAATTTTAAAATTTTATCATATTATTTAACTATATCCAAAATGAGATATTAGAAAACATTGATAAAATGTTTTAGAATTATCTATTTTTTTAAAAAAATCTCAAAATGTTTCTATTTAAAAAAAAATCTTCGTAAAACGTAGCAATTTCTACTAATTTATCCACTCTAGTTTCTATAAAACTGAAAATTTGGTTGATTTACTAGCAGAAATATATAAAAAAACATTATTTCACTCATTTGGGATAAGTTTAAAATATGGTAATATAAAAATAAAAACAACTACACTAATTCGAAGTAAATTTTGAGTATTTTAATATAGTTTTTAAACATTAAGTTTATTAAGTAATTTCTTGATAAATATCTATTTATTATCTTTTTTATTATTGCAATGAATCAAATGTTGAATTGAAATATAAAATTGATTTTTGCTCTTTTTATTGTTGAATAAGATATTTTTTAGCAAATAAAAAGATAAATTAATTAGCCCAACAAACAATATTAAAATTACTTTCGAAATTCTTTCATCTGTCAAATTAAAATTTTATTATATTTTATTTTATTTTTAATTTTAGAAAATCAATGAGATATTATTTTTTAAACAAAATTTGTCATTCTCATTCATGAGAAAGAATCAATAAAATGATATTAAAGTAGTTAAATAAAAGAATATTTTAGTCATGTATATTTATTTTTAGATAATTAAATTTACTTAATATAAATCTTTTATTTTATATAATTATTTTAAATGATAAATAAAAAGTGAGAAATTCATTGATATATGAGTATATAAGGATAATTAAAATCAAATCATTTAATTGTCGGCCCTATAGCGCGGGGTGGTTTAATGACCATCATTCTATACATTATTATGAACAAACCTTATTAATGAGATACGATACGACAACACCCTTTAATTTTATTCTAATATACTATTTAGTCCATTTTTATAAAAATAATTTATAATGTTAGTATATTTTAATATCATATACTATATAGTATTTTTTTTTATCAACTATTAGTCAATTTTCTATGATTCAAATCGATAAAGTTAATACATTTTTTAATATTCAAAATAATTTTAATTAAGTGAAAAATCAACATAAAAATAACACAATAATCAAAATAAATCTAAAACTCAGCCTTTTTATTTCAAAAGTTCATCAATTCAAAAATAGAAAAATATTGAAAAAAGAAAAAAATAAAATTTTGTTAGAGGTGATGATGAGGAAAATGAAGGAGAGGAATCGTCGTCGTTCATAACATAGTTAATGTGGATGATAACCTTGTCGACTTGAGAAATAAAAGAGTAAAAATAGCAAGAGAAATTGCAATAATAACAAAGAGTCTTGATGATAGATTCAATTGAAAATGATAAAAAGAGAATCAAAATCATTAATGAGATCAAGATAGAACAATAAAGTAAATCTTTTTAGTGTTGTAATCAAATAAATTTAACATTTAATGGTGACTGATAGCAAATACGTGAAAATTGAGCATTGATATTAATGAAGTGCGATTTTCTGATAATTCGTTTGAGTTCATAGAAAAATTGACATGAAAATTTGAAATTTGACAACATCAAAATATAAAGACGTTTATTTATTTTTATAACATGAGGGACTAAATCGAGTATTAGAGGAAAGTCTAAGACCCTTATTATGTTACCGACTATAAATGAAGGCAC
This sequence comes from Omphalea diandra, assembly GCA_949677035.1. NCBI lineage: Eukaryota > Viridiplantae > Streptophyta > Magnoliopsida > Malpighiales > Euphorbiaceae > Omphalea > Omphalea diandra. The sequence continues at coordinate 5,991 of CATIWR010262176.1, read as the reverse complement.
TCATGTTCTTGGTATTGGGCCCATCAGGGCAATGGCGTTGAGTTGAGTCCATACTGTTGTTCGTGATGTTGTTGGTGGACGTGGGACCAACTGATCGCGACCACACTCTGTCCATCGACAACCCATGCATTTTAACAGCACTACAACATCAAATCAAATGATAAAAACCATTGAAATGAGTAATTTCTGCACAGGTTATCATTGAGATATTTCGAATATCTTGTTCCTCCTCTTTTTTTATTTTTTATTTTTTATTTTTTTTTCAGAAAGAAATGATGAAAACGTTCAAAAAGTGGTAAAACCTTAATCATGCGTGTATGTTTGCTGGAATTTCCAATCATGTGGCAGACAATGAATGATTTTCTTTTGTCACATAAATGTTATCTTTATGATACTGTTGTCTTGACTTTTGTTTATGCAATATATATATATATATATAAGAGTTTTTAATTATTACACCAGTATGATTTGTTATTATTTTTAATATAAATATTAATTATAAATTAAAATGATAAAAATTATTAAAATTTTAATTTAAAAATATAATAATTATAAATAGATAAAATTTAAAGAATCATTAAAGTTTGAATCAACTTAGCTCAGTTCAAATGTATATCAATGCCTGATACAAATGTCATGGAGAATTGGAGTTGCCCATTCCTGGCTATAAATGTTCACAAGTAACTGCTGCTCCATTAATGCCATAAATGCAGATACTGCAGTTATTTGACTATTAATGCTTTAATTTTCCATTATGTCTCCTTTTAAGGCTATCTAATGGCTTGACCATTGCAGATAGACGGGGTGAAGTGTTTGTTCGTCCCATCCTCCATTCTCCTCCGATTGCTGGGTGGTTTTATATATATATATATATATATATTGAATTAATATATGATTTAGATTTTAATTAAAAATAAAAAATGGTATTTAAATGTAAACAATTATAAATAGAATAGTAATTCTATTTGAACAGTTATTTTTTTAAAAAATTAACTTAATGCAAATAAAATATTACATCTAATATAGCAAATGAGAAAATATAGAAGATGTTTGTATTGCAATAGTTTGTATTTTTTTTGTTTTTTCTTTTTAAATTAAAAAAAATATTTTTAAAAATACTAATTTTGATTATTTTTATATTTATTAATAAAATATTTTAAAATAAAAAATTTTAACTACGAATTTTAAATTTCAAAATTTTATTTTTATTTCTAAAAAATAAATATAAAATTGATATTAAATAAGATCTTAAAGTTTTGATAGTTTCACAAGCATTATGTGACTAAGATATTATATTTTTTCTCTTATAAAAAGAAATAAGTACTTACAATATAATTTAATTAATAGATAATATATGTATTGCATGGGCTATATTTAGTATATTATTTAAAATATATTGATGAAATTAAAATATTAAATATAAATCTATAATTAAATAAATAATATTTTTCTAAATAGATATTATGTGCACATTATTTTTATTTTATAATTTTATTCAATTTCATATTTTGTGATTTTTCCTATTAGATAGTATTGCATGATAAAATAATATAGATTTTAATTGATTTGATGATTATCAAACTGTTATCACAAATAAAATAAGTTAAAAGAAATTGAAGGAAAAATTTTCTTATCTACAAGGGGGAAAAAGTGAACGTTATATATACTATCACATGGGAACAGTTTGTATGTGGATGAATTTTTCAAACTAGACAAACAATACCCTGTACTCCACAAGAAAATAATATCAATTCAAGCCAACCAACTTGTTGCTATTATTTATTCTCAAAAAAAAGAAAAAGAAAAAAAGCCTTGATGGTATTATTATTATTTTTTAAATTATATACTTCAATCACAGAAATCATGTACTTCACAGCAATCATAAGATTAAATAAATATTTTTTTCTTATTTCATACTTATATTTATTTATTTATTTATTTTCCCATGCATGGTTCTGCTCTGGTTTCTTATGATTATCCTTGCTTAACGAGAAATGATGAAGAACCCACTAAAATAATAATTAGGTGTCATCACCAGCCGAAGCTTTTATATCATTTATAATTAGCCATTTAAAAACAACTTAGCCATGATTGTTTGATGAATTTTATGTGGTCGGTGTCGGTCCAAAAAGGGCAGCGAATGGCTGATACGTGACCATGGCAGGGGGTAAACAAAAACAGGACCAGATCGAAAAAATTAGAGATAAGTATGGAGAATGAAGATTTTCTATTTGGACAGATGAATTGGGTTGATTTGGTATTATGATCAAAATATCCAATTTTTTTAAAAAAATTTTTGAACTGAACTACATCGAGAATAAATAAACAAGACGATTTCAGAAATTTTGTGATATTTCAATTGAAAATTGGACTGAACCGTCTCATATTGGAACCAAACTATAGAACCAATATTTGAACTCTCTCTCTCTCTCTCTCTCTCTCTCTCTATATATATATATATATATATATATATATATATATATATATATTAGTTTTACTAATTAAATTTCTTAATTAGTATATATTACTAATAATTAGACTATTTATTAATTAGTAATAAATATTAAAAAATTAGTTTTACATTTAATGTGTAAGTTATTAATTGTAATTTATTAAATTATCACTTATTTAATTTAGTTTTAAATGATTAAAAGTGAAAATGATAAATTTTATTTATTTTGACTTATAAAAATGTAAACTTTAATTTTAAAAAATTAAAATAACTGAATACTTGAACTAGTATTGAATTAATTTAAATAGAACCATATTTAAAATACATGTAATTTAATCAAATTCAATCGAATCAAATCAAATTTTTATAGATTCAGTTCAATTTACAAACACATAAATTTTTATTTAATTGATCCGGTTAATTTGATTTTTTAAAAAATGTCAGTTCGATTTGATTTTAGATATATAAAATTCAATTTATTTGATTTTCGTAAAAAACTGAACCAAATTAATCCAACTGACTCACCGCTAACATGTGTTAGGTTTAAAACAATTTTTTTTTATTAGGTCATGTTTATTAAGAAGTTATCCATTTTTATTAAAAATAACTTTAAAAAATAGTATTTATTACAAAATTATTTCTTAAAAATTAAACTTTATAGTATTTAATTCGTATATTTTTTAAAAAATATAAAAATAAATCACGTACAGAGAGTCACCGGAGCAGGCGAGAACACAGGTTTTGCATCACAAAGTCATTTCTATTACTAGCAGCATCCACTACATTGTGTTCTTTTAATATGTACTGTGTGTTCCAAAAATTAATTTAGTTTATTGATTTGTCCCGAGGAGTCGATTGAGCTATGGAACGATTCCCCTTCCTGTTCATTGACTGTATACTCTATATGCATATATATAGAGTTTTAAATTTCTTGAATGCTTTATGTTTTCTGTTTATACTGCCTTTGCCTCAGCTATTACATAGCGAAGTCTTTAGAAAGGTTTAAGTTTTGATCTTCATGTCCCTGTATTGAAAGAAGTTGATGACTCTGAGCTTATTATTATTATTTTTTTGTGTATACATTTAAGCTAAATTTCCCATATCCGTTTATGGTTGAAGGTTGGTTGGTGGTGATCCTGGGGTTGGCAAGAGTATACTATTATTACAGGTGTGAATCTCTTCTGATATTTTTGGTCTGATATTCTTATACTTTGTGGAATATTTTGATTTTATTCCTTACACATGCTAAGATTATTTTTTGTTCTTTTGATTGATCCTGAATTATCTTTTCTACTCCACCCTCGTCAATCCACCAAGTGTTATAATCTGATGTTGACTCTTTTCAATTTGAAGGTTGCAGGCTTATCCCCATTATAAGGTGCCCAGGTAACAAAAGTCTGACAACCTATGCTCATTTATTATGCATATAAGTTTGATTTTCTTATAGCTACAAAACTCTATTACTATGAAATCAAATCTCTTAAAAAATGATTATGGACATCATGTTAGCTGAATCAAGAAAATAGTCTACTAAACGATTCCCTTTTTACGAATTCTCTCTCTTGAAGAAGCTTTGGAGAAAATTTCAAATAATGATTAAAATGTGAAGGCCTTTGTGTTATTTGCTGTAGTGGTTAAGCGTGGTACATTCTCATTTCTGCTTGCCTGGAACCCTAGACATTTTGTGCTTTCTAGATGGGGTGAGTAATGAATTGTTTCTCCAGCATTTATCTCTTACTGCAGCTTGCCAAAGGATACCCAGCCAGGGTGGTTAAGAGCAAAGAATGGAGTGAAGAAGCTAATGGACTTGGGTTTAGAATTTACTCCCATGGACCAATTTGGCCAGTGGCTTTTGTATATCCTCGATTCAAAAGCAGTCATGCGTCGTGGACATATTAGGCAGAGGGGGTAGCCATCGTATATAAGATGAAAGCGTAACAGCTTCAACAAATGAGCTTAGCTAGCTCAATCCCATTGCATTATCAGATGCTATGTACAGAGATAGATTTTACCCCTTCTCTGCGGTTCTCTGTTAGTATCGCAAAACTGGAAGAAGAACTTGATGGATGGCTCAAGACTGCTGCCTGCCTAAATCTCCTGCTGTTTGAGACGTCATTGCTCTGTAGGCTCTTTTTATTTATATTTTATGTTTATCTTTCTGCATTAATATAGATTTAAGTGTTCTGATTTTCTTTCTTTTTTTTTTCTTTTCCCTTTGTGGCATTGGTTGAAATTTTAGGCAAGTAGTGCAGATTACTCTTATTCAGGTTGTGCTGCTTCTTATGCGTTTGGGAATGTATACCCAATGAACATGTGTGATTTCTATCTTCTATTTTGCCTTTTGTTGACGGAATGGTTTTCTTTCATGAATCAATGTGTTGTTGTTAAGCACATACTTTTTGTTATGTATATGGGGGTCGTGTTCCTGTAAACATGTGTTGTTTTATGCTCACATTTGAAATATTTGATTATTCCAATTGTCTATTGCGTTGCTAATATCTAAGAAAATATCATTTCAGTTCTCGGGTGTTCCTACTTGGTCCATCTGATTGAAGGTAATTATATATTAGAAATTAAGTTATATTTTTGATGTAGTTTTTTTTGAAACAAAAAGAGTCTTTAATTAATAAAAATTAATAAGTATAACTTGTAACAAATAACTTGACTGTATTCAAGAAATACATATAAATCTTGTTATAAAAACAAAATTTTCCTTTGAGTTTCATTAATCGTGTTGACGAAATGATTTAGTACAACATTATGGCTGTTGCGATTGACACATCAATAAAAAAACACATCCCACTTGATGATAATACTGAGTTATAAATCGATTTCATTGTCATTTAATAAGTCTTTAAACGAGTTCAATATTTTAAATATCAAACTTAAATTTATTTTAACTCTCATGATGAAATATAAATAATAAACATAAAATGAAAGACACATAATATTTCATTAATAAAATTAATAACTAACTAAAAAAATAAATCTAAGATAAAATCCTAAATATATTTTCCATCAAATAAATTTAATCTTCATTATTGGAAGACTTTAATTTATTTTTGAATATTAGAATCTTAGTAGTAATGAGATATTTTTTCATATATTTTTGATTTATCATATATATTCTTAATATCACTATTTAAAAAACATAAAAGATTTTTCTATCAAAATCTTTAAACTTTGACAAACTTATAAAAATAAAATAATATTATAATTTAATTATTTATTATGGCTGAAAAAAATTACAAAAGAAAAAAAGAAAAAAAATAAAGAAAAAAGAGATAAAGATGGCTACGTGTGGACGACAAAGAGAAGCTGTCAGTAACTAAAGAAAAAAATCCAAGGGAGGATAATAACCCAATAACCTTCGAGGATATATTCTTTTGCATTGTAATTAATGAGGAGATAATAACCTATATTTCTGATGCAGTTAAAAGAATATTATATTTATTTTTATAGCCTAATAAGCTTTTTGGAACCTTTCAACATAAATAATAAGTATATATATCTATATATATATATATATATATATATAT
>CATIWR010262155.1:0-31513 GCA_949677035.1 Omphalea diandra | reverse complement strand
TATATATATATATATATATATATATATATATATATATATTTGTTAGATATTTTATTTTTATTCTATTTTTCAACTTGAAATAAATATTTATATGATTATTTGATAATAAAAAATATCAAATATAGATTTAATTGAAGTATTAAATAAATTTGATTTATATATTATTGATCGGTTAATTTAATGAATCAAAATAATGTGTTTTTTTTATCTCATCTTTTTATTATTATTTAGCATTTTGTTTTTAATATAGGCAATTTCAAAAAAATTTGTGTTTTTGTTTTAAATTTTTTAAAAACATAGAGTTAAAAGAGTAAAGATGACGAGGATTGTAGGACTAGTTTGTCATGCCTAAGTCAAAACTCTCTTTTGATTTTAATAATATAGATTGAAAGACTTTAATGTTTATTTGAAGTGTTGATCTTGAGATATTAAGATAAAAATTAAGTCAGAAGTCAAATGGAAGCAAAATTCTCCAAGTCTCAAAATTGTCCTTAAAATTGTGACCACTACAATGGGATCGCAACTGCTATGACCTGAATTTAAGTGATCCAAAGTTTTAATATATTTCGCGATGGACCTTGTGACTACGACTTTCAAAAGCTTCAAAAAGTTCTCCAACAATCACCTGAGAAGCCAATTAAGGCATTTCACTTGTCTTAGGAGACATTAAGAGAATTGAAGTTCATGACCACTACTAATAGTAATGACCATGATTCTCCTTCAAGATGGAACATAATCCTTCAGTCCATTTTCTTGGTAAAGATCATATCTTCCCTATTTCACTACTATTCCATATCGCGACAGTGACAAAGAATAGCAACAGTGACATTTGTAATTTGTTAAAGAGCTTTAACGGTTAGTTTTTGAAGGACCATTGCTTAAATGTTGAGTGTCACTAACCATTAGACATATTTGAAGATCACAAGCAAGAAATGGCAAAACCCATCATAAAATATCAATCGCAACCGCATATTGTTGCCTCAATTGTGAATTAACTTTGATAAGCATTAAATGTAAGATTTGCCACCATAACTTAGAGATTTACACATAATTTTATTTGTAACAGCTACTAGGTGATTAAAACTTATAAATACTCCACCAAATGACATTGAATGAAAGAGAATAGTCATTTATTGTGTCCAAACTCTTACACTTTTAATTCTCAAACCTTAAACTCATTACATTTTTGTACTTTGGTTGTTGAAGGTTGGGTATGAGCCTTAAACACTTTGAGTTTGGGTTTTAGAGTGAGCTTGAGTAAGAAAAAACTTGTGTGAAGTTGTGTGTGAGCCATAAACACAAGTATAATTATGGTTCAATGTAAGCCCAAACCTTAAGTTTGGTGTAAACTTGTAAAACACTATAATGAGTGAGTAAAATACCTAATTGGTGAATTAGAAAGTGATCATATAGTTCATTAACATCCAGACCACTATAAATTGCTTGTGTTAATTCTCTCTCTCTTTTCTTTTGATCTTTAACTTATTTGAATTCTTCCCTCCAAATTTTCAAATTACCCGCAAATTGAGCCTCATTCTTGGTGCACAATGGTTAACAAGTGGTATCAAAGTCAAGTTTCAAAACTTATATTAATTACTTAAGGAAAGATCATGGCACAAAAAGGAATCTACTCTCACCTTAAGCCATTCTTTGATATATTATATCTTGATAGTGATGTGGTGGATCGTTAGAGTGTAATGGGAAAGGAGAGCAAGCCATTCGATTAGGCTAGTGGATAGAAGTGAAGAGTTATTCTGTATAGAAAAATGGGGCCCCATAGAAAGGCAAATGTGAAGAACAAAAAAAAAAAAAATGGCAATCATCTTGATCTCTCTCTTACGGAAGAAATGTGGAAGAGTCCAACATTAATATACCATTCATGGCATATGAAAGGCCTTAGAGAACTACCATGAAGACACAATGCAAGTAAAGTTTAGAAGATTTGGCATGTACATGATGGATATGAACTTTTCTTTATGAGAGAGAATGAAAACGTCACCAATATGACAAATAGGCTACTTGCTATTGTCAGTAATATGAAGAAGTATGAAGGAACTCTTACTAATTATGAGATAAGTAATAAAATTCTTAAAACTCTTTAGAATAATTTGGGGCTCAAGTAAGTAGTATAAAAAAATCCAATGAAGAAATTAACAAAGTACCAACTGAGGTCCTTATTAAAAAGCTTCTCACACATGAGATGGATATCAAAAAGAATGAGAAAATAAAAAAGTTGAAAGGGCTAGGAGATAAAAGGGAGAAGAAGGCTCTTACACTTAAGACTTTTACTAAAGATAAAAAAGTAGAGGTAAGTACTAGTGAGTGATGAGAGTGAGAAAAAGAAGAGGAATTTGTAATGCTCTCAAGAAGCTAATGAAAAGAAAAAACCAAAAATAAAAAGAAGAAGTCAAAGAAAATCATCATTCAACTTTAAAGAGAAAAAGAATGATATGACTTGCTTTGAGCATAGGAAGCAGAGTCATATCAAGTTCGATAGTCGAAAACTCAAGAAGAAGAAGAAGAAGTGGGATAAAGAGAAGAAAAAAAGCTTCAAGGCAAGTTAGAATGATGACTCTAGTGAAGAGGAGGAAGAGATGAAGTTGCTAACCTTTGCTTCATGACTCAAGAGGGCCCTTCCAATAAGGTAAGTACTTATTTTCAATCCTTTGATGATATTAATTCTTATGAGGATGAGGATGATGAATTCCTTGATACCATGTCCTTGAGATATGATAAGTATAAGTGTAAAATAAAAGTTTATAAGAGAAAATATTCTAAAATTTAGGATGATTTTAAAAGTTTAAATGATTTTATTTGTATATTGAAAACCTCTAATGAAGAACTTAAGAAGTCTTTGAAACAACTTTGTCAAACTCTATCCTCTCTTGACTATTTAAGAAAATAAAATGATTTTTAAAAAATGAGGTCATTGAGTTAAGAAATTCTACCTCAAAGTTTTATAAAGGGAATGAAGCTTTTGATACATTTATTGTATCCTAAAGAACCCCCCCCCCCTTTGTGAGACATGGCTTTGGATGGAGCTTCCACATCCATATATGATCCTCATATTTTTATTACAACTTTCACACCTTAAACTTCTAGTATAAAGGTGGTTAGGAAGAAGAATAATATAAGCATTAAGCCTCTTTTGCCCAAGGGTAAGGGTAAGGTAACCTAAAGCTTTAAGGCTAAGCCTTAAAGAGCTAATCATGCATTTATGTACCCAAAAAAGGCATGCACAAAGACACACACCTTTTACTCCTCACCACATATGTTTTTGCATACGTACACATGACCACAATATAAGAAAGCCTCCTACTCATTCCAAGTTAGTGCAAAGGAGAATGACTTATAAGTCTAAACTCTAATGTTACTATTATATAAAGTTTGTTCACATTAATATGTTTTGCGATATTAGGAAGGTTCACCTCAAACTTGAGGATCCTTCTAAACCTAACCCCAAGACCCAAGTATGCTTAGGTACCTAGACAAAGATAACCTCATTGTGTTTTATAGGCATGTTTAGAAACCGCTTATGAGGATGACAATGACTGGCATGTCGATAGTGAACTCTCAAAGCATATGACCAAAATAAAAAAGCTTTTCACATCCATCAAAGAAAAAAATAGTAGTAATGTAACATTTGGAAACAGTGCCAAAAGTAAGGCAATTAATATTGCAATTATTAATAAGAAAGGTTTCCTTCTCATTGACAATGTGCTTTTAGTTTATGATTTAAAACATAATCTATAAAGTGTAAGTCAATTATGTGATAAGAGTAACCAAGTTACCTTTAACTCTAGAGAATGCCTTGTCACTACTTTAGTAGATGACAATATAGTCTTTAAGGGTGAAAGGCAAGAGAACACCTACATAATTGACTTAGACAATTTGGCTAACCAATACTTTAAATGTCTTGCGTCAATTAGCAATGAAGCTTGGCTTTGGCATAAAAGACTTAGATAAGCAAGTATGGAGCTCCTCCAAAATCTATCAAAATGAGACCTAGTTGAAGGTCTTCGAAAGCTAAAATTCATCGAGGACAAGACATGTGGACCTCGCAATATTGGAAAGCAACACCAAACATCCTACAAACCAAAAAATATTGTAAGTACTTTTAAACCTCTTCAACTAATTCACATGGACTTGGTTAGACCCACTAGGAATGTCATTTTAGGTGGAAAACACTATGCATTTATTCTAGTTAATAATTACTTAAGGTTTACTTAAGCTAGTTTGGCTTATAAGAGTGATATTTTTTATGCTTTCAAAAGTTTTGCAAAAAGGTTCAAAATGAGAAATGTTACTTCATTCTAGTATTAAAAGTGACCATGGAAAAGAATTTCAAAATGAGCTTTTTGAAAATTATTATTTAGAGAATAGGATTTCACATAAAGTTTTAACTCCTACAATACCATAAAAAAATGATGTTGTAAAGAGAAAGAATAGTACATTGGTTGAGATGGTTAAAGAATAGTACATTGGTTGAGATGGTTAGAACCATGCTCATTGAGTATTCTTTTTCAAATTACTTTTAGGCGAAGCAATCAATACCTCTTATTATATTACAAATAAAGTTTTTAAAAGACCCATTTTAACAAAACCTCTTATGAAATATGGGATGAAAGAAAGCACAAGCTTTCATACCTGAGCGCCTTTGGATGTAAATGCTATATCTTGAATTCCAAGAACAATCTTAGAAATTTTGCCTCAAAAATTAATAAAGGCATATTTTTAGGTTGTTCCACCACTAGTAAGGCCCATAAGGGGTCTTTAAAAGTTAAAGAGTCCATGAAAGTTATGTTTGATGAGTCTAGTAAGCTTGATCTTAGGAAAATTTCTCTTGTAATGATCTTATTGGTGATTTTGAAAAGCTGGAGCTCAACTATACTCTAAAGGAAAGTTTGATTGAAGTTGAAAAGCAAAAGTCAGCTAAAGAGTTAGAATAAGTTCAACCTTAATAAGAGGAGAACCAAGCTTAAGGACTACCCAAGGATTGAAGGTACTCCAAGAATCATCCAAAAGAGCTTATCATTAGTAAGACCTCTATGGGTGCAAGTATTATAGCTCAACTTAATGCTTTAGAAAATAACCTTGCATTTGTTTCTCAATTAGAGCCAAATGGATGATGAGTGTTGGATGATTGTTATGCAAAAGAAACTCAACCAATTTAAGAAAAATAAGGTTTGAAAACTTATTCCAATGCCAAAAGAGCATCGAGTTATAGGATGCAAATAGGTGTATAGGCACAAGTTAGATGAACAAGGTTTCATAATAAGGAATAAGGCTAGATTGGTTGCGAAGTGTATAATCAAGAGGAAGACATAGACTATGATAAAACCTTTGGCCCTGTAATAAGGTTAGAGGCCATTAGAATTCTTTTAACATATGCATGTCATATGAATTTTCAACTTTTTAAAATAGATGTTAAAAGTGCATTTTTAAATGGTTTTATTGAGAAGGAAGTTTATGTTGAACAATCTATGGGTTTTGAATCATATGATTTTCCTAATGTTGGCCTAGGGCACCAAGAAGGGGGGTTTAAATTGGTGGCTTGTTTTAAAATTAAAAAGAAGGTTTATGTGTTAAGAAAGTGAATAAGGAGACGAGAAGAATCAACACAAAGGTTTATAATGGTTTGTGTGTTAACAAACCCTATGTTCACTCTCCAATTCTACACAATTAGATATTTCACTCAACTAAACTGGTGTTTCCAAGCTCACACCAAACTTATACAACTTGTGTCTTATGGCTCACACAAAATCCCTATAACTTGTGTTTTTTAGGCTCACATAAAAACATCTCACAAGTGTTTTGTATAGACTCACACTTCAACTTCTTATAAGAGTTTTAGAATCTAGGCTAACTCTCAACCTACTTACAATGGTGTTTATTGCTCACAACAAACAATCAACAACACTTAAAGAAGAGTAAAAGAATGAGTAGCATATTGACAAGAGTTTGGTTACAATTAATTCAATTTTCTTGCATTTACATCTATTTAGTGGAGTATTTATAGCCCACATCCACTCAAGAAATGTTACTCTAAAACTATCTTGAAATCTCTAAGTTGTGTTAGGTAAATTTTGCATTAAATGCTTTTCAGACAGAAGTCGCAGTAGCTACTGCCATTTCACTATCGTAAATTTTCAATTTGCACTAAGAGGCCAAAAATTACAGCAGAGAACCCCATTTTATGTCTAACGGCTAGTCCACGTGTCATTTATCCATTGGTTGTTCAAGAAATGTAGCCGTTGTGTTCTACCAACTTCTCAAAAGTAGTGGTTGCGAGTTCACTTTGGATTGAGCGTGACTGATATCATAAATTCCTCTGTTTGGTGAGAAAATTATAACTTCTTAAGTTGCAATTGCGACCAGCTATTAGCCCTCACAATTTTTGATATCCAACGGTCGCCTTGGACATTTGATGTGTTATGGTTGTGGCTTTGGTTCCCTCCTTTGTCACTATGAAATTCGCGATCGTGACACAAGACGCGATAGCCACCGCGAATTTCTCTGTGACTCAACATTATTTCCTTCGGCTAAGTTACGATTGTGAATTTGCCTATGAATTCTTTCAGCCTAGCTCCATCCATTCTTATAGTTGATTCATGATCACGATTTATAGGATACAAATCGAGAATTTGGATAACCTTCTCAAGGTTAGAGATTTTGATTTTCATCTAACTTCTAATGAAAAAACAAGGTTGGAGATTTTGATTTCCATCTAACTTCCAATGAAAAAACTATCTTATAAAATGCAAAAAAAACACTTAATGAAAACATTAGCATTGATCAATCTCTATTATCAAGATCAAAAGAGGTTCATGACTTAGGTTTAACCAACCTAATCCAACAATCTCTCCCTTTTTAATTTTGACAACTTAGATTAATCTTAAAGAAAACCAAATGCATGAGTTATGAAGTTAGGATGGTTAATGATGAAATGATCAATGAATGCTTAAAGAATTTCTAATCAATGATCAAAGAAAGAAAAAAAAAAATTCTAAGTATTCTAAGTTTGACAAAAAATTACTCCCCCTCAACTTATACTTTTCTTAAGTACATTACTTATTTTTTCTCCATACTTCTCTCTCCCCCTTTGGTAAGATAAAAAAAGGGCAAATATGGAAGAGTAAATGAATTGCATAAAGGCGAGATAAAGAGATCATAAGAAGCAAATAATAACTCACATACAACATAACATAAAATGAATTATAAGTGTTGCAATCATACAACATAACATAAAAAATTACAATCACATAGCATATGAGATAAATAATTTGCAAATCAAACACTTTTATATATTTATAAACTATGGGATCAATAGTGTTTACATCAAGAAATTAAAAACAAAATAAAAAAACATAAATCCTAAAGACAATATAAAAGATAAAAGAACTACCATCATCTCCAGAATTGTCTTATTTTTATTATCTCCTCCTTAGCTTCATCACGCGGCTCAACCTCTTAATTGTCCTCCTCTTCTGGTGTGTCCTCCCAATCCTTAAAATCTGGAAAATGGCAGGGAAGAGCACCTACTTTCTCTTGTAAGTCCACCAAGTCACTATGTAAGTGGGAAAAAAGGAGAAATCTTCTCTTGACCATCTTCATCACCTTATCTAATTTTCTGTTGATGGTAAATTTTGGTCTTGGGTTTTGGTTAAGAATGTGGGATTGGTTGTTTTCCTTCTTCAATGACAAGCCTTTTCTTTTTAGAAGCTAGGAATATTTTCAACTTTTTTGCTTCAAAAGCACCCAGCGTATAAGCATAAGAATCATGGTGAATAGCTTTTACATTGATGAGGCAAGTGAGGTCCAAAAAGTTTTGAGAGGGAAGAAGCTTCTTAGTGAGGAATTTTTCATTTTCCTCATTAAGAGCACCAACACATCGATAAATGGTAGTTACATGAAAAGGGAGAAGAAACTGACTCTTTGGTTTGGTGCTCATGTGAATCAGTTGATCCATAAGATAACGACCAGTTTGTATAGGCTTATTTTTGGCAAGGCATAAAAGGAAAGCAAGATCCTTTTAGGATACCTTTTTGTTACTATCCCTTCTTGCATTAATAGAAAAGGTGATGATATAATGAAGTAATCAAAAGGGTAGGGTTCAGATGTATTTGGTTAAGGAGGTTTTGGGGTCATGTTTGGTCTCGATGGAAATCTCAGACCAAAACTCAGAATAAATAACATTAAGAGAGAAAATGGTGATCTGAATGTCATCTTCGACTTAAAGGTTGAAAAGATTGGATAGTTGTTCAAAAGTGATGAAAAAAGGGTCTCCAAAAGCATGAAATACTAACCTGTGTTGGTCGGCATAAGATTCTACTATCTGACTTAAAGTCATAATACATATGAATTATAGCTCGATTTCTTCATATCTGGGCTCGTCACGAAATATGAATTCGTTCCACCCCAGGTTAGAAAGAAATGTGTGGATTTTGTCTTTGATTCACAGTGACCCAAGAAGAAAAGTAGAAGGGATTTTATTCGATAGGTTGATATTGGAGGTATTCACCTTATAACTATTCTTCTCTTCTTTTGTAATCGCTTTCATCTAGTGTTGACCCGGGGGTCCAGAAGGCTATGCTACTGCCTTTCCCTTCTTTGCTCTTGAAGCCTTCTTAGGGGCCATTTGAGAATGAAGGAAGATTTAAAAATGTGAGAGTAAGAAAGAGGATGGATTGAGATATCTTAGCAAGAGTGAGGAAAATCTTCTTTTGTAATCGCTTTCATCTAGTGTTGACTCGGGGGTCCAGAAGACTATGCTACTGCCTTTCCCTTCTTTGCTCTTGAAGCCTTCTTGGGGGCCATTTGAGAATGAAGGAAGATTTAAAAATGTGAGAGTAAGAAAGAGGATGGATTGAGATATCTTAGCAAGAGTGATGAAAATCACTATTTAGGGGGTTTATATAGGCTAAGAAAGGGTGTGGTAATGACTAAAAATGGTTAGAAATGAATTAAATAAAGAAGTACAATGGTTGGCAATCAAATCACTTAAATGTGTGGAAGTTACCCAAATTCGTGATTGCTATCTTTAAGTTGCGACTGCTAATTTTGGAAAATGTGAGTAACAGACAAAAAATCTTTAGGAAATGGTGTGTTCAACAATCAAAAATTTTTCAACTGAAAGATGAGTACATGTAATTCATGATCGTGAACCAAGAAATAGTGACCGCGAATTATAAGGCAAAAGGACAATTATGAAATTTTAAGACTTAACATTTAAAACTGTGATCCATTTTGATATTTTGACGTTTAATTCATGCAAATTGGCATTGAAAAGTACAATTGCACACAAATTAGGACATCTTAAAGGAATGAACATCACATACATCACACAAGACAACTATTCAACAAGGAATAATGCAACATTTTATAATGATCTAATTTTTTACTTTAGGGAGCTTCCATCAAGCATTCCCAACTCTCTCTTAATGAAGTTCATCCTTTCATCATTGAAAGGTTTTGTGAAAATATCCATAAGTTGATGATTTGTGTCTATAAATTCCAATACAACATCACCATTTTGGACATGATCTCTAAGAAAGTGACGTCTAATGTCTATATGTTTGCTCCTAAAATGTTGAATGGGATTCTTAGAAAGATTTATTGTGCTAGTGCTATCACATTTGATGGAAATGTGATCAACAAATTTGCCATAATCCTTTAATTATTGTTTCATCCAAAGGACTTGGGTGCAACAATATCCCACAACTACATATTCAGCTTCGGTGGTGGATAAGGCAATTGAAACTTGCTTTTTACTAAACCAAGAAACTAAATACTCTCTTATGAATTGCAAGTTCCAGAAGTGTTCTTCTTATCTAAAAGACTACTGGCATAATCTGCATCCGAGTAACCTGTGAGACTAAATGAAGAATCTTTAGGGTACCACAACCTTAAATGCAATATGCCATGTAAATATTTGAAAATTCTTTTGACAATATTCAAATGAGATTCTTTAGGACAAGATTGAAATCTAGCACACATGCATACACTAAACATTATATTAGGTCTAGAAGCAATAAGATAAAGTAAAAAATCAATCATTACATCAATATCTCTTCTCATCAGCTGTCTTACTCGATTCATCCTTGTCCAATTTGATGGTAGCACTCATAGGTGTTTTTGCTACTTTACATCCATCCATGCCACATTTCTTGAGAATGTCCTTTGCGTATTTGGCCTTGTTGACGAAGATCCTTTTTTTGGTTTACTTGATTTGTAGACCAATGAACAACTTGAGCTCTCCCATCATGCTTATCTCGAATTTCCTAGTCATACACTTAGCAAAATCCTCACATAAAGATTCATTAGTAGCACAAAAAATGATATCATCAAAATAAATTTATACTATTAGAGTATCATGATTATGCCTTTTTACAAATAAAGTTGTGTCAACCTTTCCCTTTTCAAAATCATTTTTCAAAAGACAAGAACTAAGTCTTTCATACCAAACTCTTGAAGCTTGTTTCAAACTATATAAAGCTCTATTCAATTCAAAATATAATTTGAAAAACTATATGATTCAAAACCCGGAGGTTGTTCAATATAAACTTCCTCCTCAATGACACCATTTAGAAAAATACTCTTGACATCCATTTGAAACAGTTCAAAGTTCATATGACATGCATATGCCAAAAGAATCCTAATGGCCTCTATCCTTGCCACAGGGGCATAGGTTTCATCATAGTCAATGCCTTTCTCTTAGTTGTAACCTTTTACAACCAATCTAGCCTTATTCCTAGTGATGAATCCTTGCTCATCTAACTTATTCCTAAACACCCATTTGTAACATACAATTGGAAGTTCCTTAGGCCTAGGAATAAGTTCATACATGTTGTTTCTCTCAAATTGGTTGAGTTCTTCTTGCATAGCAATCACCCAATTCTCATCATTAAGAGTCTTAATAATAAATTTTGAGTCAAATTAAAAAACAAAGGCAAGATTATTATCTTAAAAGTTAAGTTGAGATATAGTACTTACACCCTTTGAATTATCACCAATAATTAAGTCTTTAGGGTGGTGCTTGGAGAATATCCAATCCTTGAGTAGATCTTAACTTGGCAATTTCTTCTTGTTGATGTTGTTGTTCCTTATCTACTCTTAATGATTTGTCCTTATCATTATCCTTGTCTTCCTCTCTTATAGTGTGCTCTAATTTTAATTTCTCAAAATCACCTACAAGATTATTTAACAAAAGAACCTTTCCCAAGATCAAGCTTACTAAATTTATCAAATACAACATTCAGAGACTCTTCAACAACCATTGAACTCTTATTAAAGACCCTATATGCTTTGCTAGTGGTGGAATAACCTAATAATATACCCTAATTAGTTTTTGAGTCAAATTTCCTAAGATTATCCTTGGTATTCAATATATAACACTTGTATCCAAATACACTTAGATATGATATCTTAAGCTTTCTACCATTCCATAGCTCATAAGAAGTTTAATTGAGAATGAGTCTTTTGAAAACTTGATTTGCAATATAACACAAAGTATTGATAGCTTCAGCCCAAAAGTAATTTGACAAAGAATACTCATTGAGCATAGTTCTAGCCATCTCTACTAGTGTTCTATTTTTCCTCTCTACAACACTATTTTGTTGTGGTGTTCTTGGAGTTGAAAAATTATGGAAAATCTTATTCTCTAAGCAATAAGATTCAAAAACTCATTTTGAAAATCTTTTCCATGATCACTTCTTATGGAGGAAATGAAGTAACCTTTTTCATTTTAAATCCTTTTTGCAAAACTTTTAAAAGCATCAAAAGTATCATGCTTATGAGCTAGAAAGGAAACCCAAGTAAACCTAAAGTAATAATCAACTAGGACTAGTGAATAATATTTCTCACCTAAGCTAGCACTCCTAATAGGTCTGATCAAGTCCATATGAATTAATAGAAGAGGTCTAGATGTACTTACAACATTTTTTGCTTTGAAGGAAGATTGATGTTGCTTCCCTATTTGGTAAGGACCACATGTCTTATCTCTAGAAAACTTTAGCTTTGGAAGACCTTCCACTAGCTTTCTATTTTATAAGCTTTGTAAGAGCACCATGTTAGCATGTCTAAGTCTTCTATGCCATAGCCAAGCTTCATTACTAAAAGACACAAGACACTTACAAGATTGGTTAGATAAATTATCTAAGTCAATTAGATAGGTATTGCCTTTTCTTTCACCATTGAAAACTACCTTTTTATCTATCAAAATGGTAACTTGACATTCTTTAGGGTCAAAGGTGACTTTATTACTTTTGTCACACAATTAACTTACACTAAGCAAATTATGTTGGAAGCCATCAATAAGTACATCATTAATTAAAAAATAACCATTCTTACCAATGGTCCCAATGCCAATTACCTTACCCTTGGCATTGTTATCAAATGTGACATTGTCACCTTCTTTTTCCTTTAAGGCCATGAATAGCTTGTTATTGCCTATCATGTGCTTTGAGCATCCACTATCCACATGCTAATCATTTGCTTCATTGGTGGCTACCAAGCACCCCTACATAACACAAATAAATCATCTTTGCTTTAATACCTAAGTATACTTGGGTCATAGGGGGTTAGGTTTTGAAAGATCCTCCAATTTGAGGTAAGCCTTCCTAATGTCGCAATAAACATCTATATATCCATGTTTCATGCAATAGTGGCATTGGAGTTTAGACCTATGTATCTTTCTCTTATGCATTGCCTTGGTATGAGTGGGGGGGATTTCTCATACTAACATAATATGTGTGAGAGCATGAACATTTATAAATGGATATAGGTGTAAATTTTCTATGTGTGTTTAAATGAACATTCCTTTTATTATACATGTATGCATGATTAGCCTTTTTAGAAATAGACTTAGGGCTTTGTTGCACCTTTCCTTTACCCTTAGGCAATGGGGGTTTAATGCTTTAAGCACTTTTCTTTCCAACAAACTTAATACTTAAAGTTTAAGGTGTTGAGGCCTTGATGAATGTTATGAGTGAGAGAGTGGAAGAAAAGGCTCCATTGAAGCTTAGACCATGCCTAATCAAGGGAGGTCTTTGTGATACAATACACCCAAAGCTTCATTACCCTTGTGGAACTTAGAAATGGAGTTTCTAAGCTCAATGGCTTCTCTTTTCAAAGAGTCATTCTTTTTTCTTAATGAAACTAGAGATAAAGATGATTTAGAAAGACTTTCTATAGATTTCTTGAGTTCTTTATTTGAAACCCTCAATTCATTTGCAAGACTATTTAGGGATTTGAATTCATCCTTTAATTTAGTGCACTTCTTCTTGTAAGTTTTCATTTATGACTTATATTTGTTACATTTCATGGCAAGAGCTTCTAAAAGCTCATCATCTACATCATCTAATTCATCAAATTCAGAATAAGAGTGATGTGAAGAACTTACCTCATTAGATGAATCCTTTTGAGCCATGAAACATAGGTTTGCAACCTCCTCATCTTCATCTTCTTCACTTAAGCTATCATCTTAAGTGGCTTTGAAGCTTTTTCTTTTTTCTTTGTCCCCTTTTTTCTTCTTCTTCAACTTGGGGCAATCATATTTGATGTGTCCTTGCTTGCCACATTCATAACAAGTGACATCATTTAATCTTTCTTTAGGAATTGAAGTTGTTTTTTTAAAGTTCCTTCTCATCTTTGTCACTTTCCTCTTCACTTGAGGCTACTTCTACTTCCTTCTCCTTTATTAAGGACTTGAGTGCTAAGGCATTCCTTTTTGGTTTTTCAGATTTTTCTCCAGAACTTAGAATGATTGCCATGGCTTTTTTATTTCTACCGTTAGATTTTTTGTATGCTTCAACCCATTCCTCTCTAAGGATTAACTCTTCACTTCCATCTACCACTTTGGTAGGTGGTTTCTACTCCTTTGCAATAACATCCCAAAGGTCTACTACATCATTATATAGATAGATTTCTATCCTATACTTCTAATGAGTATAGTCTACTCCATTGAAATAAGGCTTGAGGTGAGTATGGATTCCTTCATCTGCTATGTTCTTTACTCAGACAATTAAGCTTTTTAGTGAGACTTGGCTCTGATACCACTTGTTCGCATAGGGCACCACGAAGGAGGGTTGAATTGGTGGCTTATTTTAAAATTAAAAAGAAGGTTTATGTGTTTCGAAAGTGAAGAAAGAGATAAGAAGAATCAACATAAAGGTTTATAATGGTTTGAGTATACAAACCCTACATCCACTCCTTAATTATACACAATTAGGTATTTCGCCAAACTAAACTAATGTTTCCAAGCTCATACCAAACTTATACAACTTGTGTTTTATGGCTCATATAAAACCTTTACAATTTGTGTTTTCTAGGCTCACACAAAAACCTCTCACAAGTGTTTTGTATACGCTCACACTTTAACCTCTTTACAAAAGTTTTAGAATTTAGGCTAACTCTTAACTAACTTACAATAGTGTTTATTACTCACACCAAATAATCAACACTTAAAGGAGAGTAAAAGAATGAGTAGCAAATTAGCAAGAGTTTGGTTGCAATTAATTCAATTTCTTGCAGTTACATTTGTTTGGTGGAGTATTTATAGGCCACATCCACCAAAAAGACGTTACTCTAAAACTATCCCAAAATCTCCAAGTTGTACTAGGTAGATTTTGCATTAAATGCTTGTCAGGCAGAAGTCGTGGTCGCTACTACCATTTCGCAGTCATAAATATTTGATTTGCACTGAGAGGCCAAAAATTACAGTAAAGAACCCAGATTTGTGTCTAATGGCTAGTCTACGTGTCATTTATCCATTGGTTGTTCAAGAAATATAGTCGTTGTATTCTACCAACTTCTCAAAAGTCGTGGTCACAAGTTCACTTTATCTTAGGCACAATTAATAGCACAAATTCTTTGTTTGATTATGAAATTACAACTTCTTAAGTCACGATCGCGATCAGCTATTCGCTTTCATGATTTTCGATATCCAATGGTTGCCTTGGGCATTTGGCGTGCTGTGGTTGTGGCTTTGGTTCCCTCATTTGTCACTATGAAATTTGGAGTTACAATACAGGATGTGATAACCACCATGAATTCCTCTATGACCCAACCTTATTTCCTTTGGCTAAGTCATGGTTGTGAATTTGCTTGCGAATTCCTCTGGCCTAGCTCCATCCATTCTTATAGCTGATTCACGATCGCGATTTATAGGATATAGACCATGAATTTGGATGACCTTCTCAAGATTAGAGATTTTTGATTTCCATCCAACTTTCAATGAAAAAACTATCTTATAAACTGCAAAACAATATTTAATGAAAATATTAACACTGATCAATCTCTATTGTCAAGATCAAAAGAGGTTCATGACTTAGGTTTGACTAACTTAGTCCAACACCTAACCTTATTTTCAAACTAATTAAAGCCTTATATGGTTTGTAATGAGCTCCTAAAGCTTGACATGAAAGGGTTAGTTCATTTCTGTTGAAAAATTAGTTTGACAAACACAAGGTTGATACTACTTTATTTGTTAAGAGGCATAACAAAAACACTTTAATAGTTCAAATTTATGTTGATGAAATTATATTTGGTGTGATTAATGAATCTCTTTGCCAAGAACTTGTTAAGTATATGACTAAGGAATTTGAGATAAAGATGATGGGTAAGCTTAAATTTTTCCTTTGACTTTAAATCAAGCAAAGCAAAATAAGTATTTTCATCAACCAATCTAAATACATAAAGAAGATATTTAAAACATTTGGAATAAAAAGATGCAAGGTTGCAAAAACACCAATAAGTGCATCAAACAAACTTGACAAGGACGAATTGGGTAAGCCTATTGATGAGAAAAGGTATAGAGGTATGATTGTTTCTCTACTAGACCTTACTGCTTTTAGACCTAATATTATATGTAGTGTTTGCTTATGTACACATTTTCAATCTTATCTTAAGGAATCACATTTAAATGCAGTTAAAAGGATTTTAAAATGTTGCAAAACACTTTGCATTTTAGGATTATGTATCTTAGGAGTTCATCTTTTAGTATTCTTAGATATTCAAATGCTAATTATACTGGTAACTTATTGGTAGAAAAAGCACTTTGAGTATTTATCAATTATTGATGAATGCTTAGTTTCTTGGTTTAGCAAGAAACAACTTTCAATTGCCCTATCTACCACTGAAATGAAATATGTAGAGGCGGTTTGTTATTACACCTAAGTTCTTTGGATGAAGCAATAACTCTAGGATTATGGCAAGGATGTTGATCACATTCCTATCAAATATGACAACATTAATGCTATCAATTTTTAAAAAATCTCGTTCAACATTTAAAAAGCAAATACATTGATATTAAACATCATTTTCTTAAAGACCATCTGTAAAATGATAATGTGATGTTAGAGTTCATTGACACTAATAACTAACTTGCATATATTTTCACTAAACCTTAATGAAAAGAGGATGAACTTCATCAAGAACGAACTAGGGATGCTTGAAGAAAGCTTTCTAGGGTGAAGATGGGTCTCCTTATCTGCATAATTTTTTTGCTTGATTGATGTTGATTCGCTTAACATGGATATTATTATTTTTATTTTGATTCTTTTATGCTCGCGACGAATTAATTCATCTCACGATTAAGTTATTCCATATTCAATTGCATGAATAAATTTTTAATACATCAAATTCATCATTTAGTAGTTGCACCATTTATGAAAATCTTATCTTTATGCTTGTTTTTTTGGAAACAAACTCATAAATCACAATTGAGGTAAAGAATTGCAATCGATATTTACAAGCTAAGAAGTTTTTCAAAGTCTTTCAAAATTCGCCTTCGTGATTCTCAGTTTGCCCTATGAAATTTCAAATCTTTTTAAATTCTAGCCATTTTTCTTTACACCTTTTCAAGGAAAATGTGACTATTACTCACATCTTTCATAAAAGTAGTCATGACATGTATATAATAGTCATGACTTATATAGAACAGTTAGGTAATGACCATTCATCTCCTAAACGACACAATCTTGTTTTTAATGCAAAAATGACAATTTTCTAGCTATTTTACTCTTTTCTTTTTTTGGCCTATTTAAACCATGCAAACAATATTCCTCTCACTTTTTACTCCCTTTTCTTTCCAATTCACTCATTTTCCATCAAATACTCATCAACTCTTTTTATCTCTTTAACTTCACTTCTTTTTCCTTTATCATTATCTCTATATATACAAGGAAGCCTTTAACAAGAAGTGACAAAGGCAAAGGGATTGTTCAAAACTTTCATTCATCTCCTCAACTTCCTCTTTTACACTTTATGAAAGGAACTAATAAAAATGAAAGTGTAAGGCATGAAGCCAATAAGAAGAAAATACTTGCTCCAAACAACATTCCCTCCATATTTCTTTTAGAGACCTTAGGATTTTCTAGTGAAATTTAGGCATATCTCTTCAAACTTGGATGGAAGGAGTTCATCTTTATAGATGAGCTATGGTATGAAAAAGTTGTAACATAATTCATATGCATGACGAAAATCAACAAGGGTGCAAACATTAAAGCAAGTATGTATGGTTTACTCTTTAGATGCTTTAGTAACCCCTAGTATATCACTTACCTTTGAATCTATTCACTCTTCAATTTTCCAAATGGGGATAATGTTCCCTTCAACCATTCTTTGCTTGACCTTGACTTTACTAATTTTTGGTGCCAAATTTTAATTAAGACTCTATACAATCCTAAGAAATCTTTAGCTTAAAACATTAAGTCCCTTCCTTTTTGGCTACTTCATAGAATCATAACCTTCTCCAAGGGGTAATGACAATGAGAAGGTCTCTCAAAAGGATTTGTCCTTTCTTTATTGCCTCATTACTAGTAAGCCCATTCAAATGGGCTAGTTCTTCATTGATCAATTAGCCTATGAGTCTATCTAAAAGAAGCCGATTTCTTCTTCCCTCCTATATAATTGCCCTACACAAGTTTGTGGGAGCTTATAGAACATGAAGCCTTTCTCATCAAAGCCTACCTATCTAGCAACAATTTTCTTAACTTGAACTATTTGATATATGCCGAAGCAATTAGGGTAAACATATATGAATATTTACTTATGAAGCTAGAGTAAGGTAGTCATAAGCCTCTTAAGTTCAAAAAAGGAGAAGGCTTGCTATTGAAGAAGAATAAGAAAAGGCTCTAAGGGAATCAAAGGTACAAATTTGAGAATAAGAAAAGGCTCTAAGGGAATTAAAGGTACAAATTTGAGTTCCCCCTTATTCTTCATCTAAACCTTTGTTTATGGATAATATCTCTAAATAATGGGGCAAACGCCTTAAGAAGCTCAACTTCCTCTATCGTCTTCATTGTGACATTATGAAGATTCAAGAAAAGCTTGGCCTAAATCCATGTCACCTATTAGATTTTAAAAAGCATGACACCAAAGAAGAGGAAGATGGAGGTGACAATGAAGAAGGAGAAGGCAATGAAGGCCATAATGAAAAAAAAGAATAAAAAGAATAAAAAGATGATGAAGATGACAATGATGATGATGATATTGCCCCTACTTTCTAGCTCTTTTAGTTTCTTTTATTTTGCATCTTCACTTTCCTTATTTCCTTTATTTTTTCTTTTGTGTTTTTTTTTCCAATCTTAAGGCCCCTATTTGTATGATCAAACATTCTTATATGTTTGAAAATTTATCTATGTACTTGTGTTTTTATTAATGAACAATGTACTTTTTTTGTGTTTTATCACTTATCTATTCTTTCTTATTATGCAAATTGTGACATGATTAACATTGTGAACTCAAAGATATGCCTCTCTTTATTCAACATTTCACTTTCTTTTTTAACTTAACAAAGAGGGAAAGATAAATTAGAATAAATATGCAATTTGAATAATAATTGGACGAACTATTTATCATAAATAAGGAGGAGTATGAAATTGGGGGGGGGGGGGGGGTGGTAATTTTTAAATCTTTAAAATCGATGCATAAGTGCTTATAGTTTTCATTGAATTACCTTGAACTATAAAGAAGCTTTACCCATTGACTTCCAAGCACTTAAATCTATGAGTATGCATATTAGAGCTTTATACTTTGCATATTAAATCTAGATTATTAAAATAAAAAAGGAAGAGATTGTTGGACTATGTTGGTCAAACCTAAGTTAAAACTCTCTTTTGATCTTGATAATATAATTGAAAATCTCCAATATCTATTTTAAGTGTAGATCTTGCAAAAATTAAGATAGAAATTGAGTTGAAAGTTAAATGGAAGTAAAATTCTCTAAGTCTCAAAATTGTCCTTAAAATCGTGACCACTATAAAGGGATCATGACTGCTATGGCTCGAATTCAAATGATCCAAAGTTCTAATCCATTTTACAGTGGACCTTATGACCATGGCTTTCAAAGCTTCAAATGTTGTCTAATGGTCACCTGGAAACTAGTTGAGGTGTGTCATGTGTCTTAAGAGACGTTAGGAAATTTTAAGTTTATGACTATAACTAATGGTAGCGACCATGATTCTCCTTAAAGATGGAACATAATCTTGTAGTTTGTTTTATGATAAAACTCCCATCTTCCCTATTTCACCATTATTCTAGATCACGACCGTGAAACAATGACTATGACATTTGTAATTCATTAGAAAGTTCTAATGGCTAGTTTTTGAAGGACTAATGCTTAAATGCCAAGTGTCACTAGCCATTAGACATATTTGAAGATTGTGACTAAGAAAAGGCAAAATTCAAAACAAAATGTTAATTGTGACCATGAATTGTTATCTCAATTGCGACTTGACTCTAACAAGTATTAAATATAGGATTTGTTATCATAACATAAAGATTTGCACATAGTTTTATTTATAATAGCTATTTGGAGGTGGGGGCTTATAAATACTCCTTCAAAAGGCCTTGAATGCAATAGAATAGTTATTTATTATGTCCAAACTCTTGCACTTTTAATTCTTAAACCTTAAACTCATTAATTCTTTGTACTTTGGTTGTTGAAGATTTTTTATGAGCCTTAAACACTTTAGATTTGGGTTTTAGAGTGAGCCTAAGTGAGAAAACTCTTTCATGAGGTTGTGTGTGAGCCATAAATACAAGTATAATTAGGGTTTGGTGTGAGCTTAAACACTAAGTTTGGTGTGAATTTGTAAAACACTTTAGTGAGTGAGTAAAATACCTAATTGATGAAGTGGGAAGTTATTGCGTGTGTAACCCTTGCAAGTGCATAAATTGTTTCAAGTAAAATAATAATAAGTAAAGATCATTCCCATGAGGACTATTTCACAAGTACCAAAATACTAAATTTTGCTATTATCTAATAATTGAATAATGAAAGGACATTAAATAAAAACTAAAAATACAAAAATAATTAAACAAAACTAAAATTAAATTAAAAGAAACTCTTATGACAATGATTTCTAGAGAATTTGGGTACACTACAATGCCATTTCATAAATATATCAAGATAATTATTTCAATTGAGATTGGGGTTATGTTTGAAGATGGATTTTGCTAACTTACCCAATAATATCGCTCGAGCAAAATTGAGATTATTATTGAAATTATGTCTACTCTCGTGGTCACAAAATCTAATGACAATGCATTAAGTTCAATGAACAATCATTGAAATATCTTTAGAAGTCAAGTCTATTATCATGCTGTCAATCTTCTAGTTCAATATGTTAGGACTAACCTTAGACTCTCGCTCCTTCATCTAAAATCTCGAATATTGCATATATGCGAACATTCATATATACAAGAATAATTAAGCTCAAACATATTGAATTGTGACACCTAATACAATTGAAGAAAAAATCACTTCATAAAGTCATGAAATAAATATTGGGTTTTTACCCTAATCCCTAGAATTGAAGACTTAGTTCATCTTAAAAGAATAAAAATAAACAAAGAAGAAGAAATCCATTGAATTCAGTAGAAGAATAATCAGAAGAAAAGTCTTCCTAACAAAAATAATAAAAACCTTAGGAGAAGATACCTCAAATCTTCACAAAATCTTCTTTTTATTTGGTGCAGATGTATATCCACTTTTCTTTTCAAAAAATATACTCTTTTTCTGCCTAATAATCTTTATCCAAATATGTCAAATCACTATCTTAAATGGCAGATGCATTGCATTTTAAAATTTGGATATGATGTTTTGCATGGCCTGATTCATGGGCTATGCAACAATCCACACACTTAACTACTTATGCGATTTTACTCTACTGACTAGTCCACTCTATATCTCTACATGATCCTATGCTTGGGCCATGCAATAGCCCATACAACATTACTGCAAACTATAATTTAACTCATTTTTTGAGAATTTCCTATGTGACAAAAAAGAAATAGAAAATTAACTATTCTAAAATAAAACACTATAAAAATAAGAAAACTCCTAATTTCTAACCTAAAAATATATGTTAAAATGACTCCTATCAAACTCCCCAAACTTGGAGTTTTGTTTGTCCTCAAGTAAATAAAAAAGATAAACAAGAAAGTTTCTTAAATCGCAATTATAAATCCTTGAACATAAAAAACTCTATAATAAACAAACATAATTAAACTCATAAGAAAATTTATGATATTGAAGTTCACTTTCAAAATTTTGCAATCAATTCAAAGCATAAATCAATCAAGAAATATGCAAGAACCATAATACACATTTTTCACTTTGATGTAATTTAAAAACAATTATATTACAAGTGAGTATTGTCAATCCTCTTCCTAAAGTAATATTATGCATAATTCCATAGGCAAGAACATACAATCAATCTCGATTAATGTAATTACACACCTCATTAAGGAACAAAATGTCTTTATTGGCTTATAACATGGCTAGGAAAAAATTAGATTGACAAAAAAAAGGGTAAAATGGTTCAAATTCATCACAAAAACTCAAGAGTAAATTATGTACATAATGCATCTCACATAAGAATTGTGAGCTCCAAACAATTTAAGCATTAAATTACAAAAACTTCATAATTCTAATTTTTTTCTTTTTTTCTCTTTTTCTTTTTTTTGGTTTTTTACACTAATTCAAATAACCAACAAATTATAAATATGCAAGCATTACACATCCTAACTTTTTTTTTTTTTTCCAAATATCAAACGTTTGCACATGCTCAAATATAGAATCAAGAAGGAAATTCAACTTTCCCAACAATCGTAATGGAAATTCTAGGGTCACTTAAAAATTTCAATCCTAATATTCTTTTGGTTAGTAGGCCATAATATGGGCTATATGGTAATAAGGTTAAGGGTATCAAGAAAAAGATTTATATACACTCTTAGAGTGTATTTCAAGGTTCAAAAAGGGTCCAAGGATAAAAATTATTAATGTATAGAGGGGGCTAAATGGGTTAATGTAAAGAATTATTTCCTTGATCAAATGTGAATTAATATTTCACCTCAAAAATTGTATGTTTTATTGTAGAATGATTGAAAAGTCTTTAACAACTAGCATGCATATGTTTGAATCTAAACAAGCAGCCAATTCCTGGGTGTAATGATTCAAACAAAAGTCTTAATCAACCTAAATAAGAAATTACTTGCATCTTTTATCAAGTTTATCCAATTGTCCAAATTTTAATAAAATTGACTATGCATAATTCCAATATAAGTATTCAAAAATCCAAAAATTCATAAATCATGAAGTGATAACTCTCTACTTAATTCATGTTCACTTTTAGAGCAAATAATTATCTCAAATGCATGCAATCTACAAGAACAAAAGAATAAATCATATACTCTATTCACAAAAAAATTCCAAAAATTGAAAAATTAACTCAACTCTCTCTCCCAAACTTAAATAAAATATTATCCTCAATTTTTGAAAAGAAAATAAAATTGCAAGGACAAAATAGAAAAAAAAAATACTCCCCTTTAATATGACTTAAAGTTATCTTGGTACTACTTATGAATATTTGTAATTCTCCATTTCACAAAATCTAGTGCCATATTTTAGCTTTCCTAGAATTAAATCCAATAGTATATCTATAGTACACAAATAATTAGAAAAAATTCTTAAGGACCTGCACATCAATATCTCAATTCGCAAAAATTTCAATGACCCAAAATGCATCCAAATCCAAAATAACATATTTCTATTCACTAAAAACACAATTGTTGAATACAATTCTTAATATAATAATCAAATTCCTATTTTCACACACTGACCACAATCATTGGTTTATGAAATTTAATTATAATGCAATTTTTTTAACAATCATCATGTAGCCATATCCCCAAAAACACATTACAATTCATGAAAAACATAACTGAAAATTATAAATTCAATACCCAAAGTTCTTATTTTCATAAGCAAATAACCACAATTGCCAATTTTTCAATAATCACAATTCAATTTTTTCACCTGCAAAATAATAAGCACAACTTCCACAAACAAAATATTTTTTTATTTCATTATTGAATCCACTAAAAAATTACTGAATAAATTAACCCAACAAACACAATTTACAAAAATAAAAAATAAAAAAACAAAAACAAAAGACTCATAAAAGCTCATATGAATAACATATTTTGAGTAAAAAAATAGAATCCTTGGAGTGTGATTCCTTTACTATTTATAGCATTTATCATCATCTATACCACAAAGAGAACAAGAAAGATAAGTTATCCATGAAAAGGGTTAATCCATTCTCCTTCATTATGGTGGTGACTAAAATTATAAAGCACTATAAATGAACATTACAAATATCCATTCAAAATAAGGAATCAAAGGGTCATTGGCCCCATTAAGCCTCTCTCTATCACTTTCTTTTACAACTAAACTCACAAATTGCAAGAATGTGTGGTACATGTCATAATAAAGAATGCAAACTTAACATCCAATCTAATCCATATGTAAAGTATAATGTAAAAATAGAGAATGGAGCTCATTACATGTTGCAATGGACCCTATTCTTTAAGTTATTAAGTTTCTAAAACCAAAAGAAGGTAAAAAATCACAGACATTCAAAAGAAAAGATTACTATGAACAAGACATGTGAACAAAAGCTAAGGTCTATATAGACCAACTGGTGGTATGTATAGACCTCACAGTAGTGACAACAAGATGTCTATGTAGATCATTAGATCTACTCTAAATAGAACTTGAAAAAGAGAAAGAAAATGGGGAGGAGAAGAATGGGAAGGGGCGATAAGCATTCTTTGGATGCCTTAGATTTTGTCTTTTAGCCATTAGAGGTACTATATGTGTAAAAGCTTCTCTAAATAACATAGGAATAATGATTAGAAAAGGTAAAGGTTGGGTTACCTTAATCACTTAGGTTAAAGAAATGGTGCTTTGGATTTTTGTAAAAAGGGAAGTTATCTTACAATTGAGAGAGTATTTTTAATAGAGTTTCCCTACGTTAGTTTGGCCTCCCTTCCCTCTTAAAAAAAGTGGTATTTATGGAGGGAAAAGATGCAATTGAGCTTAATGGTGGATTACACCTTATTCCTCCCTCTCTCATACTCTCTAGTGATATAATTAAGAAAAATTCTAAAGATTAGAGTTTAGAAATTGTCTATATAGACTTGGAATTGTATGTATAAACCTTAGATTAGTTGTATAATAATTTTAGATTTGATGTCTCATTATTTTATAAGCTTATTTCAATTAGACTTTTATAGGTTAATTATACAACACTTTAGAGATTTGTGCAACCCTCTTTAGTTGGCTATATAACTAACTATATTGGTTATATAGACAACTACAACACTCTTTCAATGGTTCTTTTAGTTTCGATATTTGAAAGGTAGGTTTGATTTAAGACTTCTTCTAAGCTTTTGCCCTTTTCTTAAACATTATTTCGTCCATCCTTTAAGAAACAATTCAAGTTGTTTCTCATCATTGGACTTATATCCTAATGACCCAAATTCTATTTCTTATGATTTGCCCTATACTTTGTGAAGCTTTAAAAATGATACTAGATAAATGGCCTATATACAAGTCATAACAAAGTATTTGACATAAATGTAAATGCCAAAAAAAACAAAAGATATGCAAGGATGAAATTTCCTTAATAGCTCTCTAGTAGGTGCTAAAGTTATTGGTAGCCTTCTAACAAGTACCAAGATTATGCCTTATTGCTCAATAGCCCTTTAGTACATACTGATATGCATTATCTCCTCAATAACTCTCTAGCAAATAACTGAGGCTTTATTCCACTTTTATGGCCCTGTGGTAGGTACTAGTGTGAGTTATCTCCTCAATAGCTTTATAGTAGGTATTAAGAATGATACTATGCTCTAGCATCCCTTAGGTAGGTATAAGGAAGAATTTGTACTCTAGTAGCCCTCTGACAGGTACTAAGGATGAGATGTCATCTTGGCAATCCTGTAGTATCCCTTAAGCAAATGCCAAGGTTGAATGTTGTCTTTCAATAACTCTCAAGTAGGGACTAGAGTAGGTTTATACTTTGATGGTTCTTTAAACAAATATTGAGGATGATTTTATGCTTGATAATCTAATTCTCATCCTTTGATGTTCTTATGAGTTTTGTCCTTATGACAACTCTTTTTAACATTCTTTTTGTGTTTTCTCTTTTTTTTTTACTACTTGTATTTGAATTTGGTAGATGTCATTTTTTGGATATTTTCAATTCTGTCGTGTGTCGCCCCTAAAGCTTTTTAATTGTCTTATTGTTCATTCTTTTCTTTTTATATTTTTCTTCTTTTTCTTTATTTTCTCTTCTTTTTTTATCTTTAATTTTCTTTTTCTTCTTTCTTTCTTTTATTTTTCTATTTTTTCTTTACCTTTTCCTTTTTCCTTTTTCTTTCACTTCCTTCTACCCAAGTGTTTGTATAGATGAGGCACTTGTTTATACAAACAATGAAATAAAAAATGCAAAGACATAATAAAATTTAAAAGTACAGAGGGGCATTAGTTATCTATTTAGACAACTTGGCATATTATACCCATTTAGCAACTAAACATATCATTTTCAAGTTTTCATCTAACTTTGTCCTTTTTCTCACTTTGGCTTTTCTCCCAAGATTTTAGCTTTTAGGCCCTTTTTCTACTTCATGACACTATGACCTATAATACTACCCTTGACTTAGCTGAGGGCGACTATTCATCTTATGATGAGCTTACTATTCTAATGGGCCATCTTGAATTTTCCTCAGCTTTTCTATTATGGTATGTATAACCTAAGACCTTCCCAAAAAGTTTTTAAGCCAAGTGTCGAGACTCCTATGATCTATGACCCTCATTCTAATCTCTTTGGTTTTGCTTTCGATCTTTTGGCTTTTGCTCTTTTATTTTTGTCTTTGATTTATTGTATTTTTATTATTTTTTACTTTTTGTAATTTTCTTAATTCCTTATATCTACATTTGAAAATTTAGGCTAATTCTAAAGAATTGACTTAGTTTATAGGACATATTTTTTGAGATGTTTGTAGTTCCCCATAATTTGCTTGATTTTATGATGGTTTTACATGTTCAATTGCCATTTTATTTTTTATTTATTATTTTTGATTCCTCTACATGCATCCAAAATTTCAAATTAGTTGCAAAAATAAATTTGGTTCATAAAACACATACTTATGTGCCTTTGTAGTGCTTATTACCTTTAAGAATTTGCTCAATTATTAATATATTTTATATATTTACGACTATCAATTTATTCCTTTTTTTTTTTTGTATTTATGCATGAACATTTGGATTAGTTTTAGAGAATTGGCCTAACTTACGAAATACATACTTATGAGTTTTTGCAATATTTTAAGGTTCTTTGAAATTTGTCCGTCTTATGATATTTTGTCATGTTTGCCATTATGTTGATGAGAAGCTTTCAGCTTATGCTTTTCCTTAAGCCTACTTTTCTTTTTTAAATGGTTATTTATGCTTCTGTTTATGTTACTTTGCTATCTCTTAGAGTGACGTTGCCTTTCATAAGGGTGATGGGTTAGTCTCTCTTGTTGCCACCTAGTTTTGGTGATTACCATAATGGGTGTGTGACTAGATATCCATGATTGGTCTCTTGCTCTTCTTTCCCTTCTACTCGATAAGGCTTCTAAAGGTAACAACTCTACCATGCAGTGCCCAGTGGAGAGGTGGATGGATATGACACACAACTTTTACCTCCCCCTACTCAAAGATATTACTTTCACACTTTAAGACTTCACTTACATGACAACGATACAATGCTCAGGCATACCTCTCCTTATTGATGCCAATATTTATGCCAAGGTGTTGTAATGAGACTACATCCATAACATGCTAGAGTTCCTCCTCGATCTGAAGGGGAAGAATGCCTTTGTTCGATTGAGCATTTTGGCGAGCACCCTTGAAGTCATTCAGGATACCTTAGAAGACGTGGTAGACCAGGTGGCACAAAGTTTACTATTATACAGCCTATCAAGGAATCTTTTCTCCACCTCTGGACACACTATTGAGATCTGTTTGCTGCCAACACTTGAGGATTTGCAACTGGCAAGCTATTGTAACTAGGAGTCTGTTGCTATGGCCCACTTGCATAAGTTCTTGGATAGATGCTGCCATAGGTTGTCATACTTGAATGACACTTAGTTAGTGCTAGAGATATGTATTATTTAACTTTATTATTTTCTTTGCTCTTTTTATTTATGTTTCTTAACAACTTTCTTTAGTAGGTATTGGCCCTTAAACACCAGGAAGGGGTTAAATTGGTAAAAATTTTAAATTTTGGAGGGAATGTTAGTTATATAAGTGCTAAAAGAAGTAGAAGAAGAATAAAACACACAATAATTTATAGTGGTTTAGGAATTAACAAACCTTATATCTACTCCCCAATTGTTTCAATTGGGTATTCCACTAATACTAAATGGTGTTTTGAAAGGTTACACCTTACATTAAAACTTGTGTTTTATAAAGGCTCAAACACAATGTTACAAGTGTTTTCCAAGACTAACACTTAAACCTATACAAGAGTTTTCTATTTTCTCACTCTCAAACCCAATCCCAATGGGTGTTTAAAGCTCACACCAAACTTCTTACAACTTAATAATAAAGAGTAATTAAGAGAGACAAAGTTGAGAAATAAATTTGCAAAATTTTTGCCTTAGTAAATGCTATTCTCTTACATTTATATCCATTTGTTAGAGTATTTATAGGTTACTCCCACTAAAGTGATGTTAGATACAAAACTAGCTCATAATCTCTAAAGTTGGTGGCAAAATCTAACATTTAATGCTTATTAGACAAATGTCGTGATCAAGATAGGCATATCACAATTGCGACTAAAGTTTCACCCTGGATTTTGCTTAGTCATGATTGAGATCTTTAATTTGTGTTTATTGGTTAGTACATATGGTAGCATGACATTGGTTCTCTCATAAAACTAGCTATTGAGACCCTGATTTATGGTTTAACCATCATGGACATGAAGCCTTAGTCGTGGGTGTGATTCATGTTGTGCTAGAGAAGTGGTCATGACCATGGAATGCGAACAGGCCTGGGAAATTTGAGATTTAAGTTGAAGAAGTGTCATGTCCTCAACATATTTGTAGTAGTCGTGCCACCTTATTTTTCAAACTGCTCCTCAACATGTGGAATCTTATGATTGGTGCTCAAGATTTCATCCTTGAAGATTTAAAGGTCGCAGTCAAGATTGATACCATGAAGCTAATAATGAGTCAAACTATCTAAAATTTTTCTAAGTTTTGTTAAGGTAACAATTGCAACATGAGAGGTAGCGAGTGTGATATAAGATCCAATTTTGATTTTCTTCTCCATTCAACTTCCAATGAAATGTTCACTATATTTTTACAATCACAACACTTGGAAAAGATGATTAGAGTATGTCAATCTATATTGTCAAGATGAAAAGTGACGTTTGACTAACCAAGTCCAATAATCTCCCCTTTTTTGATTTTGATAATCTAGATTAAATGTGAAGACATGAATTTAACTTATGCATGATATAAAGTTTGTATAAAGTGTATGAAGGTCTATTGGAAGTTTGAGGGTTTAGATTAAAATGATTTAAATAAGTACTCCCCTTTAATTAGATATTCATCCTTATGTTAAAGATTCATTCATTCCAATAATCTTTCATCCTTTATAAAGATAAAAAAGAGGGATTATTGGAGAGGGAATAACACGAGAATAGTCACAATGGCAATGATAATGATAATCATAATTCTAAGAATCAATCATAAGTGCAATCGGTTAAGAATTAAAGTAGAAAATAAATAGAATTTTTATTAAATAAGAAACATAAAATAAATACATCAACACATTCAAACACACATAAATGTTTGATCACAACAATGTGGGCCTAAACAATAAAGAATTGAAAGACATAAGAGAAAAACAAACATAAGAAAATGAAAAATAGAAGAAGGAAAAAGAAAAGTCTAAAAGGTAGGAGAGATATCATCATCATCATCATCACGATCTTTAATGACTTTGTCATCTCCTCTTCATTGGGCTTCATCTCCTTCTTCCTTTTGTGTCTTCACATTCTTTGAAATCAGGAAGATGGCATAAAGTAGCTCCAACTTTCTTTTGAAGGACAACCAAATCATTATGAAGGTGAGAGAGAAGAAGGAACTTTCTTTTGATTATTCTCATTACCTTATTAAGTTTTTGGTTAATGGAATCAAGAGAGAGTTTAGAAGAAGATTTAGAAGAAGAAGCTTTTACTTTGCCTTTTCCCTTAGGGTCTTAAGTAGGTTCTTCTGGAGGTTCAACTCACTTACCCTCTTTAATGATAAGCCTTCTCTTTTTGTAGGCATGGGATACCTCTTGAATCTTCACACCTTAAGGTCCAAACAAATATTCATATGTGTTTGTTTTGATTGCTTTGGTATTGAGTAGATAGGTGAGATTAAAAAGGTGTTTGCTTAGGTCATAGGAGTGGGTAAGTTCAAGAATAGAGGCTTCAATTTCAGAGGTCAAAGCCCTACTTCCCTACAGATAGCAGTCAAATTAGAAGGGAGGAGAAATTAGGACTTGGTTTTCATGCTCATGTATGCCAATTGATCAATAAGTGGTCTACTGGTTTGGATAAGGACTTTTTGAGTGAGGTAGTAGAGAAAAATTAAGTCTTTTTTAAGAGACCTTTTCATTGTCATCACCCCTCGCATTGATGGAGAAGGAAACGATGCGATGAAAAAGCCCCTGGGATAAAGTCTTAAAATTTTTAAAGATGAATTTCTTTGGGTCATATCTCTTTTCAATGGAAATTTCTTTCCAAAAATCTAAATTATGAAGTTGATGGAGGAAAGGTTAAAAGGGTCTTGCTCATTGAGAGAAAGGTTGAAAATAGAGCAAAGTTGTGGATAGGTAATGTAGTACTCTTTGCTAAAACATCTAAAGAAAACACCATGCATACCTACTAGAGATATGACATCTTTGCAAATACGCATGGTGCACATAAACTCTTAAACTGTCACTTCACAATCAAGCTCATTTTGATAAATGAAATCTATCCACCATAAGTTATTTAAATATCTTCTAACCTTTTCTTTAAGGTGAAGGGTAACCAACATGAACTCTAAAGGGATGCAATTAGGTTATATGATCTTCTTTTTATTGGCTTCAAATCTATCTTTTTCTTTTTTGGTTGCTCCTTTCATTTTGTGAAGGGAAAGAAAGGTTGTTGGACTAGAATGATTAATCCTAATAGAACCTCTTTTGATATTGACAAAGTAGATTGATCATCACTAATATTTCAAATAAGTGTTGTTTTTGTAGATATGAATCAATCTCTCAAGAAGAAATGAAAAAAGTTGATAAACTCCAAAGTGACATGTAAATCGTGATTGAAATCTAGGATTCGCAACCGTGACTCATGTTAAAACATGCCAAAATTTAAGCAGGCGAAATCGCAGAGTCATTCTCGGCCGCGACCCTTGGAAAGGAAGAAGCAAAAATGACACAGACGAATTCGCGGTGCAAGTCACGCCTTAGTCGCGACCGCAAATTTCAAAGTAACTTAAGAGGGAAGCAAGTCCACAATCACAACTTGACAAGTGTCCCAGAAGACTGTTGGAAGTCAAAAATCACGGAGACATCTTGTTGGTAGCGACCGCAAACCCTATGGAAGAAAGTTAACCACTTTGGTAGATGGATTCGCATCCTCTGTCGCGGCCTGTGTAAGAAAACTCGCGACTGCGACTTCTGAAAGTAAGAAAAAGACAACGACTATATTTTTCTAGTGAACTAATAAGAAGCTGCCATGTGGACTAGCCGTTAGACACAAATGGGGTTTCCCTTGAAGAATTTGGATTTCGCGACTGTGAACTGCAGTAGTGACCGCGATTTCATCCTGACAAGCATTTAATGCAAAATCTGTCAAGCATGTCTCAAAGATTTGATGAGCTATGATCTGCAATGTCTCTTTGGTGAAGTTTGGCTATAAATACTCCACCAAACAGCCATGAAGAAGGCGGCTAAGGAATTTATTACAAGTGATTAAAACTCTCAATCTTTGCTACTCATTTTTTTCATCTTCTTTATGTAATTATAAGTGTTAGGTGTGAGCATTAAACAACAAGTAGTGAGGTTTTGTGTTAGCCTGTAAAAACACTTTTAGAAAGGTTTAAGTGTGAGCCTAGTGAAACACTTGAGTGA
>CATIWR010262143.1:0-25910 GCA_949677035.1 Omphalea diandra | reverse complement strand
TTAGTTGTTTCATTTGAATATGTGTTGTCTAGTTTGATTTACATATATATTTGATCTATATTGTTAGATTAGTTTAGTTTTACTTGCTTTGTTAGTTTAGTTTGCCCTATTATTTTATTTACTTTGTTACCCTAGACATTTATAGTACTCAGCCATCTAATATTTGATTCACTTTCCTTCCTTGTGGACCAACCCCGTCCTTACACTATGCTAATTTAACAATTTTGTGGTTAGTTTTGGTTTGGGGTTTTAAGGTGAAAAATTGGTGAAGAAAGTTTATTATCATTATTCAAAAATTAAGTAGGATAATTCTCCCATAATAATAATTTGAGCTTTACAATGTTATTTTTATTCAAAATTGGTTGGACACGATATAACACATATTTCACGCTAGGAAAAATAGGAATTTCGAAAAAATAGGACTTTCTCTATGAGATGTTTCGATCATACCACTTTAGGTTAAAGGAAACCTCTACATGTGCTAGAACAAACTAAAACACCTTTTGAGCTACAATCTTATAACTTGGCAATTTTAAGGAAATTAAGGCATTCTTTGGTTACCCCATTATTCCTCATCCATGCCTGAATTTACATTGAGCCTTGTCACCCATTTTGTGCTTTATGAAAATACTCGTTATAGAGAGTATTAATAGCTTTTATTTTTCAACCTATAGCCCTCATTATAACCATACTGCCTAAAATTATCTGTTACCTCTCCTATCATGGGAATCAAGATAGGGCATGGTTATGTGATGATGTGTTGTGTGTTAAGTCATTCATATGCATATGTGCACATTTGAAGAATTGATAAAAAGGAGTCCATTTATTGTTATATGTTATACCATAAAGATTAATTCAAGTTTAGGGATGGCATACTAATATTTTGAAATCTTGCTTTTATGTATGCATCATTCAAAAAAAAAAAAAAGAGAGAGAAGAAAAGGAAAAGAAAATGAAAATAAAAGGAAAGATCAAGCCACTAAGGGGAAATAAAAAATGGGTATCATGGGCTCTTACAAAGAATGAGTATGGGTAACACACATGAAATGCTTCATCATACTAAACATCATTAGTATAGCTATTCTTTTAGCAATTATTCTTTTATTTTTGCATTTGCCACTCTTTGGTAGCTTAATCCTAAGCCTTACATTATAAGTTATTAAAGACATCATGATCCTTAAGATTGCTAGATTTCACATTAATGGAGAAAGGTGAATTAGTTTTGCATATGGCTATATGTGATTCCTAGGAACTAAGGAATCAAAATATTAAATGATTATGATGCCAAGTCATACACATACTATTGTGTTTGATTGATTGTGAATTGGACTTGATTTGTTCAAAAGTTATTATTATTAGTGCAATTACTTTATTAATAAAAATAATGGTTATAGTTGAGATAAATCTTATATTTGAAATATTGAGACTCAATCCTAACCATTAAAGTTCTAAAATTTTTCATGAATAAGAAAGGTAATTGTTTGAGGACAAGCAATCATTCAAGTTTGGGAGAATTTGTTTAACATTATAATTTCCATATGTTATAGTTTAGTTCTCCCTTAAATCCATGCATTATCATATAATTCCATATATTAATAGGACTATTGCATGTTAATTGATGTTTTATAAGTAAAAAGTGAAGAAAAAATAAAGTCCAAATGAAATAGGATGAGGTAAGGCCGTATGGTCAAGGTACATGGTCATTTGCCTTAGAAGCATTAAAAAGGCAAACGAGAATTAAAATGCAATGCCTCAAAGTATGGTTGCACACCCTGAAGGGTTAGCACAACAAAAAGAGATCATAGAAGAGCATGGTCATGTTGCGATAGCACACAGTCATGTGCCTTGTCAAAAGTTAGATTTGCAAGTTGAAATTCTAAATATTATTTTCCTTTTTCATGAATGCAATCTTCCTCCTCTAAAGACATGTGTTGAACTATGATAATCAATCCTAGGTTTAGAACCTCTTTTGATCTTGACAAAGTAAATTGATCATCACTAACATTTTAAAAAAGTGTTGTTGTTGCAAAATTGAATCAATCTCTGAAGAAGAAATGAAGAAGTTGATGAATTCCAAAGTAACATGAAAATCGCGACCGCAACCTATGATTCGCGACCGTGACTCATGTTAAGACATGCTAAAAATCAAGCAGGCGAAATGACAGTGCCATTCTCGGCCGCGATCCTTGAAAAGAGAGAAGTCAGATTGACACAGATGAATTCACGGTAGAAGACTCGGCTGAGTCGCGATCGTGAATTTCAAAGAAATTCAAGAGGGAAGCAAATCCACAACCACAGCCTGACAAGTGTCCCATAAGACAGTTGAAAGTCAAAAATCATGAAGACATCTTGTTGGTAGTGACCGCGATCTTTGTGGAAGAAAGTTAACTAATTTGGCAGTTGGATTCGCGGCCTCTGTCACGTCCTGTGCAAGAAAAACTCGTGACCGCGACTTCTGAAAGTAGGTGAAGGACAACGACTATATTTTCCTATTGAACTAATAAGAAGTTGCCACGTTGACTAGCCGTTAGAAACAAACGGGGTTTCCCTTGAAGAATTTGGATTTCGCGACCACGAAAGGCAATAGCGATCGCGATTTCACCCTGACAAGCATTAAATGCAAAATCTGTCAAGCATGTCTCAAAGATTTAGTGAGGCATGATCTGCAACGACTCTTTGGTGAAGTTTGGCTATAAATACCCCACAAAACAGCCATGAAGAAGGTTGCTAAGAAATTTATTACAAGTATTGAAAGCTCTTAATCTTTGCTACTCATTTTCTTCATCTTCTTTACATGTGTTAGGTGTGAGCATTAAACACCAAATTGTAAGGTTTTGTGTTAGCTTCCAAAAACACTTTTAGAAAGGTTTAAGTGTAAGCCTGTTGAAACACTTGAGTGAGGTTTTGTGTTAGCCTAGAAAACACTTTGTTGTAAGGTTGTGTGTTAGCCATTAAAACACAAGTTGTAATAAGTTAGGTGTGAGCTTAAAAACACCATTGATTTAGTGAAATACCCAATTGAGTGATTGGGGAGTGGACGTGGGGTTAGTTTTGCCCGAACCACTATAATATCCTTGTGTCTTCATTGTTCTTTCTTCTTCTCTTCATCTCTGTTTTAAAATTTTTATCCACCAATTCAACCCCCCTTCTTAGTGCCTAGGGACAATATAATCTATCATAAATACCCCCTAGTTGGGTGGTGGAACATTTTGATAATTTGGGAGGGGATTTCCCCTTATACTCAATCTTTCATCATTAAGTGGAATAATCATCTTGTTGTCAATGAGATCTAATATGCTTGTAATAGTCATTAGTGTTGTGTGCTTGTAATAATCATCAGTGTTATGCCTGGCTCTTTGGTGAAAAGCACAATCTGCATTAGTATCATCCCCCCTCGGCAGTAGATTTAGAGGTAGTCTAGGTGTTGGAGGCTTCAATACCCTTTTTTTTTGTTGCAGTTTGTCAAATGCCTTAGGCAAGGGCATCCCCAAATTTGAGAATTGCCTCAAAGCTTTTACTGCATTCATATTAGTTTTCTTGTTTCCTTCTCCTTGTGGTTAAGATGAAACACTTATTCTTCTCCAATACTACTTTTTTAATTTAGTCTCTAACTTTTCAACCTGTAAACTAGCTTCTCCTATATCCTTAAAATTTTGTACTAACATACCCCTAATTTTAGTGCCATAAGTGCATGCCATATGAAAAGCCCTTAAGTTGAAGATGCAGAATTGTACCTAAAATCGAACAAAAGAAAAGATAAAGTCTTGATTAAGAATTGAATCCAAGCTTTCAATATTTTAGTGTTCCTAAAATAAAGACTCACACATCCCTTAAAATCTCCCATTGACAAGTATTTAACTTATTAATGGCCATAAGTATACAGATTGTATAAGTAGTAATACATAGTGAGTGTGGATATTGTCCCACAGAGATAAGAGCAATAATTATAAAATATGAAGATTTTATTTTTATCTGGAAAGCAATAAATTGATATCTTAACTAACAACTACTATTGCAAATAATAAATAAACTAATCTAAATAACAATGGCAAAAAGACAAAAACAATGAGAAAGAAAACCTTATATTAATAAACCTAGGACATTTTATCTCACCAATGGAAAGTTATGAAAGCTTTACTCACTTAATGACATGTTAAATTATGCATTACAATTATTGATATTCTCTATAGTGTTTAAGTCCTCTCTCTTCAGTAGTCAGTTAGCTTTTTAATTCTATTTCATAGAACTATCTCTCAATATAAACTAGAAACAAAATCACTTATTAAGATATAAAAATCTTTTAAATGATAGCAATAGATTAAGTGGGTATCTTTACTCATCAATTAACCGGGGGGGATTGATTTTATGTCTATGTCAATTTACAATCCCTCGCTTTATAAATGCAACACAATTCATGCAATTAGTGGCTAATCAATTACAAGCATTACATTTAAAAATTATTCACTTGCAAAAGAACAAAATCCTAAAATTATCATTGAAATCATAAATCAATTAATCTCTCCCATGACTATATCAAGGTCTTAGATAAAAGATCTAGACATACATACTAATGAAACAAGACAAATCCAATTGTAAAAGCAACATCTTAAATAAAGAAATAAGAAACAAAGAGAAGGAAATAGAATTTTTCAAACCAGATTGATGGTTGATAGATCTCCTCTTCCTCTTTTTTCTTAATGAAGTGATTTATTGAACTTTTGAATCAAATTTTGAATTGAAGCCTTATTTCACTTATCTTATTCTCTCAAGATTACCTTTGTTGATTACTCAAAAGGTCCTTTTTTGCTCTTTTGGAAAAACCATAAGTGTTTTCCTTTTACACTGTTCTAACTTGGCTAAAATATATAAGTCAGGTTGGCTGCATCATAGGATACGACACACGTCATGACCGTGACAATAGATGAAGGGTAAAAGTGTCATGACCTGTGAATTTTGTCATAGGGCTTGATGGATATCAATCATTCTCAACTTGTTTTAAATTCTTGCTTGGTCCTTAAAGTTGTCAATCTTTCTTATTTTGTTATAATTTCACTCCAAAAGCGAATAACATGTAGAATCACATCAAATCAAGCATAAAACCACTAAAATACTATGAACAAATTATGCCTAAAAAATCCCCCATACTTGAACTATTTTTTGTCTCTAATTAATAAAGAACTATATAGACAATATCCTTTACAATTGTGAGCAACTCAATTTCAAGGTTATGCTTGAACGAGTGGAATCTTGTTTGCGACTCTTACTTTTATTGATCATCCAAGGATTGAGAGGTCAAGGGTCATATATTGGTACAACCCTAAGTGTTAGCATGCATTTTGGATCATTGGGGGATCCTTAAAGAGGCCTCTTGTATAATATAAGCCCTTCTTAATTGTTTAGTCGGTCAACAAGGGATCAAGGCAAGATAGCACATTCGTACCATTCCTATTCAACATGGAGTCACAAATCAACTTTGGCTGAGATAAAATTTTGAGCAAAGACAAATTTTGAGCCTACCTAAATCATTTAAAAGGTATAATCCATTTTTACCTTATTAGAGATAGGATTTGGGAATTGGGTATGGCATAAGAAAGAGGCTAAGCACCCTAAACCACCTAGAATTAAGGATTCAGCCTTTAAACATCTTTAGTTCACAAAAATCATTCATTTAATACATCATATCTATCATGACATATTCAAAGCATTATAAGCATTCACCATGAGGAAGGGGAATACAAATGTGGTTTAAAATGGGAGTATTATGCATAACCAACAATAAATGAGCATGCAAACTAAAATAAAATATGCAATTCAACCTAAAAAAGAGGAAAATTGGTTGGTATCATGTTTTTAGCCCTTGAGCACCAAGAATGGGGGTTGAATTAATGGAAATCTAAAAAATTTAGAGGGAGGATAAAGTGTTTGGAGTTTGGAAGAGAAGTATAAAGTAATAACACATAATGTTTATAATGTTTTAAGTGTTAATGGACCCTACATCTACTTTCCAATTCTTTCACAATGGGGTGTTTCACTAACT
The DNA here is from genome assembly GCA_949677035.1 of Omphalea diandra. NCBI lineage: Eukaryota > Viridiplantae > Streptophyta > Magnoliopsida > Malpighiales > Euphorbiaceae > Omphalea > Omphalea diandra. The sequence continues at coordinate 19,873 of CATIWR010262143.1, read as the reverse complement.
CAAAGTGGTTTTTCCAAGCTTGCACCAAACTTGTACAATGTGTTTTGATGGCTTACACACAACCTTACAATTTGTGTTTCAAGCCTCATATGATAAACCTCACCTAAGTGTTTTACAAAGACTCACACTTTAATCTATTACAACTTATTACAAGAGTTTTGACAGTTAGGCTAACTCTCAAACCCAATTACAATGGTGTTTAGTGCATACACCTAATAAGAATAATAACTCATATATAAAGGCTAAGAAGTTATGAAGTAAATTTGCAAAAGTTTGGCTATAATCAATGAAATTCTCTTACATTCATTTATGTTTGGTGAAGTATTCATAGGCAGCAACCACAAAAGAGACGTTACTAACAAATTATGCCCAAATCTCTAAGGTAAGCTAGGCAAATTTTACATTAAATGTCTATTAGACTGATCGTGACTGACATTTCGTAATCGAGAATTTACAATTTGCATTAGGAAGACCGAAATTGCAGTAACAAATTTCATTTTGTGTCTAACGGCTAGTCCACGTGGCGTGTTGGTATTGGTGTTCCAAAAAATATAGCCATTATGTTTGACTATCCAACCAAAAGTCGTAGTTGCAATTGAGATCCTTCTTGAATGCGATAAGCACTGTGAATCCTTCTATTTGGTGAGGAAAGATCACTCCCATGGGTCGTGGTTGCGATAGTTTTCAGCATTCGTGAATTTTGATATCCCAACGGTCATCTTGGATAGTTGGCATGTTATGGTTGCAGACTTGGTTACCTCCATTCAGCTACAAAATTCACAGTCATGACTCAGGACATGAACACCACTGTTAATCTCTATGTATAACATTCAAGTCTTCCTTCGCTACCTTGCGGCTATGATTTCCTCTGTAAATTCATCTGGTCCAAATTCATTTATCCTTGTTGCAAGGTCGCGGTTGTGATTTAAAAGTTCTTGACTGCAAATTTGGATGTCTTACTTAATGCTAGAGATTTAAACTTCCATCCAACTTCTAATGCAAACATAACATAAAAACTGTAAAAAAAATACTTAAATAAGATATTAGTACCTATCAATATTCATTATTAGGATCAAAAGAGGCCTTTTACTTAGTTTTGATTAACCTAGTCCAACAATCTCCCTCTTTTCGATTTTAACAACTTAGATTGATTTTACTTAAAGAAAAATGAATTGCATGAGCGTAAAGTTAAGATGGTTAACATTTTTAACATAATACTTGTTGAGCAATTAAGTTTATCAAACATTTAAATTTTGAATTAGATTGTTCCCTTTGCTCCCCCTTAACTTATACTTTCCTTGATAAAATGTCATGCAAATTCTTTTACTACTGTTTCTCTTCCCCTTTGGCAAGATCAAAAAGAGAGTGGAATTTGAAAATTTTACGTAAAAGTGTATACGTGGCAAATATATATAAAGCATAAATTGGAATAGAAGAGCAATAACACATGATAAATAAACATATGAAACAGAAATTGCAAACTCTTTTATTTATAAAAAAAAATTATAGGATCACATCTTACAAAGGAAACAAAAGAAAATACCATAAGCTTAAGAAAAAACTAAAAGATTGACGAGCTATCATCATCACTAGAGTCAGCAATTTCTTCATCTGCACCTCCTCCTTATGCTTCATCCCATTCCTCTACCTCTTGATCATCTTCTGCTTCAGGAGTATCCTTCCAATCATCAAAATCAGAGAGGTGGCAAGAAGTAGCACCCACCTTCTCTTAAAGATCCACAAGATCATTATAGAGGCAGAAAAGTAGAAGAAATCTCCTCTTGATCATCCTTATAACTTTGTCTAGTTTCTTATTTATTAATGAGAGAAAGATGATAGAGGATTTGGTTTTGGGCTTAGGCTGGGGTGGTGGAATTAGTTGAGCACCCTCTTATATGACGAGCCTTTTCCTCTTTGAGGCTTGAGAAGTTTCTAGCCTCTTAGCCCCCAATGAACCTAAGGTGTAGGTATAGGAATATGGATGTCTGGCCTTGGCATTTATTAGGTAAGGCAAGTCAAGAAAGTTGTGAGATGACAATAACTTCTTTGTGAGAAATTTCTCATTTTCCTCATTGAGTGCTCCCACATATTGATAAATTGTAGTGACATGAGAGGATAGAAGAAATTGGCTTTTCAGCTTGGTACTCATGTTAATCAATAGATCCATAAGATATCGATTGGTTTGGATAAGTTTATTCTTGGTTAAACAAAAAAGAAAGGCTAGGCCCTTTTGAGATACCTTTTTGTTACCATCACCTCTTGCATTGACAAAAAAGGTGATGATACAATGAAAAAGCCAATTGGGACGGGTTCAGATATATTTGGCGAAGGAAGTTTTTAGGTCGTATTTGGTTTCAATTGATATTTTGGACCAAAATTTTGAGTAAATGATTTCAAATGCAAAGATGATGAAAGGAATATCATCTTCCACTGGAAAATTAAAGAAGTTGGAAAGTTGCTCAAAGTGATAAAGAAAGGATTCCCAAAAGTCCTGAAAATCAACCCATACTGACATGTTGGCTCTACGGCTCAAGGTGATTGTGCATATGAATTCCTGAATGATTTCTTCATAGTTAAGTTCATTTCTAAAGATAAACTCATTCCAACCTAGATTGGAAAGGTAGACATGGATTTCATCTTTGATTCCAAGGGATTCAAGGAGAAAGGTTGAGAGAATCTTATTGGATTGAATAATTTTGGAAGAATTGGCTTTATAGTGGTCCTTTTCTTCTTTAGTGATCCCTTTCATCAAGTGAAGGGTTGGAGGACCTGAAGATTAGGCTATGCCCTTTCCTTTCTCTGCTCTAAAAAGTTCTGTAGGAGCCACTAGAGATAAGAGAAGATTAGAAGAGGTTTGAGGTCGAAGAATAAAGAGAGGTGAAGAGATTGAGTAAGAGTGAAATGAAATACTATTACAAGGGTTTAAATAGGCAAAAAATAGGTATGAAAATGTTAAAAAAATGGTTAGATTTGCAATTAATGAAGGGGTGCCATCAGTTGGAAGTCAAATCAGTTAATGCTTGGCATTTACTTTAATTCGTGAACGTGAACCTCAAGTTGCATCCGCTAATTATAAAAAATATGAGTAATGGATAAATTCTTTGAAACTGAAAAAGTCAACGGTCAAAACTTTTAAATTTTGAAAAAATTTATGGTGAAGAATTGAGATAGCGACAATGAAATGACAGGTGATAAAAGGTTTATCAAATGCCAATAAATTGTGACAGCGAAAAGGAAGCAACGATTGTGAATTACAAGGCAAGAAAAGAAATCATGAAGAGATAGGATTTGACCTTCTAAGTTGTGATCCGTTGAATATATTGATGTTTAATTCATACAAATTGGCATAGCGAAGCACATTTGCATTAAAGAATTAAGACATCTAAAGAAGTATAGTACACATTCATTAAATATAGTAATCAATCATTCAAAACAATATACCATACCAAGAACATTCTAAAAGATCAAATTTTCACCCTAGGGAGCTACCATCAAACATTCCCAGCTCTCTCTTAATAAAGTCCATCCTTTCCTCATTGAGAGATATCTACAAGTTGATGATTAGTATCGATAAATTCTAACTCTACATCACTATTTTGGATATGATCTCTAAGAAAATAATAAATAATGTCAATGTGTTTACTCCTAAAGTGTTGGATGAGATTCTTTGAAAGATTTATTGCACTAGTGTTTGTCACATTTGATGGGAATGTGATGAACAACTTTGTCATAAACCTTTAATTGTTATTTCATCCAAAGAACTTGGGTGCAACAACAACTTACAGCCACATATTCTGCTTTGGCGGTGGATAAGACAATCGATACTTGCTTATTACTAAACAAATATACTAAGCATTCTCCTATGAATTGGCAAATTCCAGAAGTGCTCTTTCTATCTAGCAAGCTACCGGCATGATCTGCATCTAAATATCCTATAAGGCTAAAGGATGAATTTCTAGGATACCATAAGCCTAAATACAATGTGCGATGTAAATATTTAAGAATCCTTTTAACTACATCTTTAGGGCAAGATTGAAATCTAGCACACATGCTTACACTAAACATGATATTGGGTCTAGAGGCAATAAGATAGAGTATAGAACCAATTATACCTCTATATCTCTTCTCATCAACAGACTTACCAATTCATCCTTTTTTAGTTTGATGGTGGCATTCATTGGTGTCTTTACCACTTTGCATCCTTCTATGCCAAATTTCTTAAGTATATCTTTTGTGTACTTGGCTTGGTTAATGAAAATCCCTTCTTTGGTTTGTTTGATTTGTAGGCCAAAAAAGAACTTAAGCTCTCCCATTATGCTTCTCACAATTTCCTTAATCATATACTTATCAAAATCCTTACAAAGAGATTCATTAGTAGCACCAAATATAATATCATCAACATATACATTTGTACAATGAGTGTGTCATGATTGTGCATTTTAACAAATAAAGTTGTATCAACCTTTCATTTTTTAAAATAATTTTACATAAGAAATGAACTAAGCCTTTCATAACAAGCTCTTAGAGCTTTTTTCAAACCATATAAGGCTCTATTCAACTTAAAACATGATTTGGAAAAATATGAGATTCAAAACCAGAAGGTTATTCAACATAAACTTCCTCATCAATGAGACCATTCAAAAATGCACTTTTAACATCCATTTGAAATAGTTTAAAATTCATGTGACATGCATATGCTAAAAGAATCGTAATGACCTCTAATTTTGCTACAAGGGTATAGGTTTTATCATAATCAATGCCTTCTTCTTGGTTGTACTCCTTTGCAACCAATCTAGCCTTTTTTCTAGTAATGAAACCTTGCTCATCTAACTTATTCCTAAACACTCACCTGCATCCTGCAATAGAGTGTTCCTTAGGCCTAGGAACAAGTTCTCATACATTATTTCTCTCAAATTGATTGAGTTCCTCTTACATAACCATCAACCAACTTTCATCACTAAGAGCCTCATCAATAGATTTTAGCTCAAATTGAGAAATAAATGTAAGATTATTGTCTAAAGAATTGAGTTGAGATCTAATACTTACACCTTTGGAAGTATCACCAATGATTAGATCCTTTGGGTGATGCTTGGAAAATCTCCAATCCTTAGGAAGATCTTGATTTAAGGTTTCCGCTAGTTATGGTTGGTATTCCTCTTCTTTTCTTGATGTGTTAACTTCATCATGGTTTTTAGCCAACTCTCTTGAGGTTAACTCCAACTCTAATTTTTCAAAGTCACCTACAAGATTATCAATAAAAGAACATTTTCCAAAATCAAGTTTACTAGATTCCTTAAATACAATATTCATAGACTCTTCAACAAAAATAGTACTTTTATTGAAAACTTTATAGGCTTTGCTAGAGGTGGAATATCCTAGGAAAATACCTTCATTTGTCTTTGAATCAAATTTTTCAAGATTATCCTTGGTATTTAACATGTAGCCCTTGCACCCAAAGACTCTTAGGTATGACAACTTAGGCTTTCTACCATTTTAAAGCTCATATGAAGTTTTAATTAAAATGGATCTTTTGAAAACACGATTTGCAATGTAACACGAAGTATTGCTGGTTTTAGCCCAAAAGTAATTAGGCAATGAATACTCGTTGAGCATAGTTCTAGCCATCTCTACTAGTGTTCTATTTTCCTCTTTACAACACCATTTTATTATGGTGTTCCAAGAGTTGAAAAATTATAAAAGCAATAATATTTAAAACATTCATTTTGAAATTCTTATCCATAGTCACTCCTTATAGAAGAGATGAAGTAACCCTTTTCATTTTAAACTCTTTTTGCAAAACTTTTGAAAGCATCAAAGGTATCGGGCTTATGAGTTAGAAAGGATACCCAAGTAAACCTAGAGTAATCATCAACTAGCACAAGTACATAATATTTTCCACCTAAACTAGCACTCCTAATAGGTTCAATCAAGTCCATATGGATATTCAAAAGGTCTAGATATACTTACAACATTTTTTGCTTTGAAAGATGATAGATGTTGCTTTTCCATTTGGCATGATCCACATGTCTTGTCTTTCGAGAACTTAAGCTTGGGAAGACCTTCCACTAGCTTTCCTTTTGATAGGCTTTATAAGAGCTCCATGTTAGCGTGTCCAAGTCTTATATGCCAAAGCCAAGCTTCATTGCTAATTGACACAAGACACTTGAAAGATTGATTAGCCAAATTGTCTAACTTAATTAGGTAGGTATTGCCCTTCCTTTCACACTTGAAGACTACCTTTTTATCCATCAAAGTGGTAACTTAGCATTCTCTAGGGTCAAAGTTAACTTTGTTGCCCTTATCACATAATTGACTTACATTAAGCAAATTATGTTGTAAACCATCTATGAGTAAAAACATCATTAATGAAAGAATAACCATTCTTACCAATAGTTTCAATGCCAATTACCTTACCCTCAACATTGTTTCCAAAAGTAACATTGCCACCTTCCTTTTCTTTTATGGCCATGAATAGATTCTTATTGCCCATCATGTGCTTTGAGCATCTACTATCCACATGCCATTTAATTCATTGGTGGCTACCAAACAATCCTACACAACATAAACAAATCATTTTTGTTTAGGTACCCAAGCATACTTGGGTCCTAGGGGGTTAGGCCTACAAGGGTCCTCTAATTTGAGGTGAGCCTTCCTAATATAATAATGAATATTAATATGACCAAACTTCATGTAATAATGACATTGGACTTTAGACTTGTGAGTTTTCCTCCTATACATGGCTTTGGTATCAGCAGGGGTACTTCTCATGCCATGATGATGTGAGTGTGAGCACGTGCATGAATGGTTAGGGGTAAAAGAGAACTTTCTATATATGTTGGGGTGAACATCTTTCTTAGTGTAAATGTATGCATGGTTAGCCCTTATTGGCATAGGCTTTGAGCCTTGATGTGCCTTTTCTTTGCCCTTAGGCAATGGTGGCTTAGTATTATGAGTACTCTTCCTCCCAACTACCTCAATATTAGATGTTTGAGGTGTTGAAGCTCTAATGAAGCTAGTGAGAGGGGGATTAGATGATAAGGAGGCTCCATTGAAGCCAAGACCCTGTCTAACTAATAGAGGTCTTTGAGATACAATTAATGTATTTAAGGCTTCCTTCCCTTTATGAAACTTGTAATCTTCTTTCAAGGTATTATTTTCCTTTCTTAAGGAATTTAAAGAAGATAAAGACTTAGAAATACTCTCTATAAATTTTTTGAGTTCTTCATTAGAAGTCCTTAACCCACTTACAAGATCATTTAAGGATTTAAATTTATCCTCTAGTTTGTAACTTTTTTTCCTATAAGTTTTCATTTGTAACTTGTATTTGTCACATCTCTAAGTAAGAGCTTCCAAGAACTCATCATCTACATCATCTAATTCATCATAATTTTCATAAGAATGGGGTGAAGAGCTTAGCTCATTTGAAGAGTCATCTTATGCCATGAAGCACAGATTTGCCACTTCCTCCTCTTCATCCTCTTCACTTGAGTTGTGTCATCCCAAGTTGCTTTGAAGCTTTTCTTCTTCTCCTTATCCCCTTTCTTCTTCTTTCTTAGCTTAAGGCAATCATACTTGATGTGACCTTGTTTGCCACACTCATATCATGTTACCTCTCCTAATCTTTCCTTGAGGTTGGAAGTTGTTTTCTTCAAGTTTCTTATATCTTTTCTTCTTCTTATCAACTCTTTTATTATTTTAGAAAGCATGGCCAACTATTTATCTTCTTTATCACTATCTTCCTCACTTGAAACAACCTCTAGTTCCTTTTCTTTGGGTGAATATTTGAGAGCTAAGGTTTATTTTCTGCTTTGTCATTTTTGTCTCCTTGCCCTCTCATCTTCTTCATCTCTTCATCCTTCTTTAAGGCTAGCTTATGAGTTAGAAGATTGCCTATGAGGACATCAGTTTGCACCTTCCCATCTCTAGATTTGACTATTGGATGCTGCAAACTTTGGCACTAACTTTCTCAAGAGGTAAAAATTTAAATATTTTTTAGTTTACCTCATGATTGGTGAGAATCCTTCTAAATTTCTTCATGTTTGTGACAAACGAAAGGATTCTATTCATTATATATGTGATGCTTTCATTTTCCTTTATCATAAATAGCTCTCATTTAGTCATATACATCTCTAATCTATTGGACTTCACCAATTTTGTGTCTTCATGGTAGTTTTCCAAAATCCATGAACTATGTGGTAATGTTGAAACCTTCATATTTCTTCCCTTAATAGAGAACTAAGAAGGATTGTTATAGCCATCTTGTTCCTAGCATTAGATCTCTTATAAGCTTTAACCCATTCTTTTCTTAGGATCAATTCTTTACTTTTATCAACCACCTTAGTGGGTGGCTTCCACTTTTTTGCGGCTTCCACTTTTTTGCGGCTTCCACTCTTTTGCCACAATGTCCCAGAGATCCACCACATTGTTGTCTAAGTATATCTCCATCATATACTTCTAATGAGTATAGTCAGATCCATCAAAATATGGCTTGAGATGGGTGTGGATTCTTTCTTATGTCATTGATTTTTTGTCACACAATTAAGGTTTGAACTGATACTTGGCTTTAATACCAGTTGTTGGCCCTTAAGCACTAAGAAGAGAGGTTGAATTAGTGGGAATCTAAAAAATTTGGAGGGAGAATAAAGTGTTTGAAGATTAGAAGAGAAGTAGAGAGTAAGAACACATAATATTTATAATGGTTCAAGTATTAGTGAACCCTACGTCTACTCCTTAATTCTTTCACAATTGGGTGTTTCACTAACTCAAAGTGGTGTTTCCAAGCTCACACCAAACTTGTATATGTGTTTTGATGACTCAGGCATAACTACAATTTTTGTTTCAAGGCTCACACAATAAACCTCACTTAAGTGTTTTATAAAGGCTCACACTTCAACCTATTACAAGAGTTTTAATAGTTAGGCTAACTCTCAAACCCAATTACAATGGGGTTTAATGCTTACACCTAATAACAATAACTCACTTATAAAGAATAAGAAGTTGTGAAGTAAATTTGCAAGAGTTTGGCCATAATTAATGAAATTCTCTTGCACTCAAACCTATTTGGTGGAGTATTTATAGGCAGCAATCATGAAAGAGACATTACTAACAAACTATGCCTAAATCTCTAAGGTAAGCTAGGCAAATTTTACATTAAATGCTTGTCAGACTGTTTTTATAGTCGTGACTGGCCTTTTACGATCGCGAATTTCTAATTTGCACTAGGAAGACCAAAGTCACGGTAGCGATCCCCATTTCGTGTCTAACAGCTAGTCCACATGGCATGTTCCTATTGGTGTTCCAAGAAATATAGTTGTTATGTTTAACTAAACAACCAAAAGTCACGATCGTGATTGAGATCCTTCTTAGACGCTACAAGGACTGCAAATTCTTTCATTTAATGAGGAGAGATCACTCTTTTGAGTTGTGGTTATGATACGTTTTTAACCCTCGTGAATTTTGGTATCCCAATAGTCATCTTGGACACTTAACATGTTATGGTTACAGATTTGGTTCCCTCCATTCAGCTATAAAATTTGCGGTCACAACTCAAGATGCAAACACCACTGTGAATCTCTTTGTATGACATTCAAGTCTTCCTTTACTAGATCGCAGCTATGATTTCCTCTACAAATTCATCTGGTCTAAGTTCATCCATCCTTGTTGTAAGGTCACAGTCGTGATTTAAAGGTTCTGACTGTGAATTTGGATGTCTTACTTAATGTTAGAGAATTAGACTTTCATTCAACTTCTAATGCAAATCCAACTTAAAAACTACAAAAACAACACCTAAACAAGGTATTAGTACCTAGCAATCTTCATTTTCAAGATAAAAAAAAGGCCTTTTACTTAGGTTTGACTAACCTAGTCCAACACGCATAAAAATCAAAATGAAAAATAAGGCTACCCAAAATATAAAAATGCCAACAACCACAAATAATAATTTCACATCCTCTTCTAATTCAAGGGGACCTACTCATGCAATTTATTTCCAAAATCAAAACATCTATGATCCCACCATCATACAGTCAAGCATGAACACATGTTATCAAATATTAATAAAGCATAAAGACATGAAGATGATAAATAAGATAGGAAATATATGCAAGGATATGGTAGCAATGCATTTAAAGGATGAATGGTAAAGACTTAGGTAAGGTTTAAACCATTAATTTGGACTCCTACGATCATTAGATCCTTATCCAAAATGGATTTAAAAGAGCTAGAATATCTCTAAAGGCACTACTAGCCATTAAAAGGCTAGGATCCCAATGTGATGGCGATAATAAAGAAACTTTCATAAGGTCCAATAACATATAATACTATTAAGACATGAAAACTAATTAATAAGAGTCATAGAGCTATGAGATTTTTCCAATATCATCCTTTGAAAAACCACATAAAAAGGGGGAAAAAGTTGTCAAGCTAAAAAGCTAGCCTCCTCCTCTTGGTGTCAAAGGTAAGAACTCATCAAAGCATTAAATTAATATAAAGAAACTAAATGGGAACATGGGATCTTTAGGAGTGGGAGTCCCTTTCCCATTCATATCTATTACGATGTAAGCCTAAACACACAAAGAAATAAAGAAAGAAGAGCAATGAAAATGGTCAACTTAAAACCACTTAAGCATGAAAACTATTCACTTAACCTTAATTCTTAGTCCATTTTTTGAAAATGTGAGTCCTAGGTAAATGGACCTACCCAGATTTTATTGATGGAGCTCACGAAGTACCTTAAAACCCTTAAGAAACACAATAAAAATGGATAAAAAAAAAAGGTTATAAAAATGTATAGTTTTAATTAAAATCAATTATACATACTAAATGGTAGGTTGTACAACCCATAAAGTGGTCTATAAAAGACTACCAACAAGTCTGTACAAGCTACTCGGACTGAGATTTTTAGGAACTAAAGAGAAAAATAAAAGAAAAGAAGAGGGGAAAGGAAGGATTTGGATCCCTAGATGTCTTTCTAATGTGCCTTGAACTTAGAGGCACTAAAATGTTGAATAATCCTCCAAAATGCAATGAAGAGTTAAAAGATTAGGTCAAGAAGTCTTGGTTTTTACCTTGAATCTCGAGTTTTGGATTAGCAGTTGAGTTTTTCTAAGTGTTTGAGTGTTTTAAATGAATGAAAATTTATAGATTATCCCTATGGTAAAAGAGCTTATCTCTTTCTTTCTCTCAAATGAGGGAGGAGTATTTATAGAGAAGAAATAAAAGCACCTAACTCTTGATAGATAGGATCATACAAAGTTTTGAAATTAGGATTTTAACGTTGTTTGTATAGCCAATAAGTTAGTTGTACAAACTTAAGGTTGGTCATACAACCATGTGGGAGCCAAAGGTTAACTATTTTAAAATCTTCTTTTTGTTAGGGCTAAACACTTAGTTGTACAACCATATTTACACTATTTTAATGGGCTTGGCATTAGGTATGGTTTAGATGGTGGGTTCAGTTTGGGCTTAATCTAAGGTTTCTTCTAAGCCTTGTTCCTTCCTTTTGCAAACTTTCCCTATACTTTTTATTAAGATTGCATCCTAGGGCCTAATCTAATGCTCATAGTTTGCCTTTGCTTTTGTGGGGCTTGGTTGATGATATTTGAGAAATGACCATCAAATAAGGCATACCAAAGCACTAAAGATATAAATATCAGACATAATACCAAAGGATAAAATCTTTAGTAGGTCGTTAAGTAGCTATTAGAGTTCTAGAATGGCCTAACAGCTTTCTAAAAGGTAGTAAGCTTTTATGGCAGTTTTCTAGCTGGTACTAATTATTGGTAATCATCTCCAGCAACTCCCAAGTAGGTATTAGGTGCCTTAATAGCTCTCTAGCTAGTGCTAAATTCTTATAGAAAACACTTATTGTTCAACCTTTATGTTCCAAGTCTTATTTTGATGATTAAAAAAAGTCAAACGGATTGACCTTTGCCTAAGTTATTTATGTTTATTCTTATAGGTATATTAATTCCTTGAACTAGGTTGATTATAAAAGAAACTATAATTGAAAACTCTAAGTATTTGAGTGTGATGGTCAAAGTAAATCAAGCTAAATAGTCCAACGGGTGTTGTTCTTTTCTCTATAAGCATTATAACCTTGGCAATAGTAGTTGAAATCTTTCAACATGCATTAGAGTAATATTCTAACATAAGCAAAGTCTTTTAGACTTTTGAACAAGCGTTGGCCTCTTCTAGAATAGAGGCATTGAACAACTGCTCAATCATAGTTATGTTCCTTGGTCCTCCAAACAGTCATTGAGATTTCACAATAAGCATTAAGTTTACACTCAACATGCATGGTACTTTCGCAACAAGTGTTGAACGAAGTGACTTTAATTGAGCTAAACTCACAAGTCCTCAAAACAAGCATTAAAGATTCACTACATGAGTTGAAAAAGCTTTTTAGATTGAGCTAAAACTTTAGGACCCTTCAATGAGGCACACTAAAAAATGCAACAGACATTGAAGATGGCCAACAAGCAATGGAAGTTCTCCAACAGGTGTTGAAAAACTCTCTAGTTCAAGCTACAAGCTTTATACCCCTCAACGAGGGACATCCATATCTCAACAAGTATTGAAGGTTCTACCAATGGGCATTGAGATTCCTCGAATAACAATTGAAGCACTATTGTAAAGTTTTGGAAAATAAAGCATAAAGTGCTTATCCTTCTGGAAATCTACAATGGGCATTGTTCATACATCAACAAGCATTGACATTAAAGTCAATAGAAATTAAGAATATTCAATGTTCATTGAAGATAAACAATTGTAATAGTCAAAAGAGGAGTGTCGAGTTAACCTTCTCTTTACAGCTAGTACCAATGGGCATTTCGTTAGTACCAATGACTATTGAAGTTGCAATTTTCCTGACAACCATTTGTTATCATGAAATAAATGATGGTTTATACATTAGCAATAGATGTGGGGATGTCTTAATGGGCATTACTTATTCTAAGATGCAATGTGAATTGAAAAGCTTTCTTTCTAAATATTGGTTATTTGTTCATGTTATAAAAAGATCCACTCTCAACAGAAACAAATAGAGAGCTATTTCAATAAGCAAGTACTCTATTATGAAAACTTTTCTAAGTCAAAAAGGTGAACAAAGAGTGATCTAGCAATAAAAAAAAGTGATTGTTCAAAGCTTGCAAGAGCTATCTTTAAAATAAAGTTTTAATGATAAACTTTCTAGAAATTCTCTTCACACTCTTAACCTTATCAAGTAAACCTTCTGTGAAGTGCATAAGTCTCTTTATTGCTTAAGTGAGAAAGGTTTTTCCCCCCATTTTAAAGTGTTGTATTTAATTTCAGGAAACCTTAGGTTGGAAAATCTTAAAAACTAGATCTTGTGAAAGGTTTAAGGTAGCACTTAAAAACTACTTGAGGTTAAGGTTAGCAGTCATTGTGATCTATTTGTAAGAGGTTGATAAAGCTTGGAAATATATATCTTGTAAAGGCTTGGTAAGTGCTCGAAAACCTATTTGTGTAAAGGTTATTGATAGCAAGTTAAGCTATAAAGATAGTAAAGGATCTAGTGGAGATACTAGAGGAGAGGACATAAGCAAGTTGTGTCTAACCTTTATAAATCTTGTGTGTTGATTCTTTATCCTTTCCACACTTAGTTTTAATTTTATAATACTTGTCATTACCCTACTTAAACCCCTCTTTAGGACACCAAGGGATAACAATTGGTATCAAAGCTAGTCTTTTGATCAATGCTTAAGTGCATAGAGCAAAGATCATGACAAGTCATAAAAATCACAATCCATCCATAAAGCCTACATTCTTTAAGGGAGATGACTATGGCTACTAGAAAATAACATAAAGATCTTTCTTGAAAATGAAACCATTGATTTGTGGGACATTGTTGAGGAAGAAAGAGAAGTTCCAATAAAGCTGGTTGGAGATGTTCTAGTACCTAAGTGAAAAAAATGAGTGGACAGTTGAAGAAAAGAAAGCAAACCTCAAGAATAGAAGAGCAATGCATGTTCTTTTTTATGCAATCCACAAATCTCAATATGCTAAGTTGCAAATGTGTACATCAGCTAAAGAAATATAGGACACATTGCAATATGAAGGAATTGATGAAGTTAAGAAGAAAAAGATACAAATGCACATACATGTTTGAAACATTTATATACCAACCTGGTGAAACTATTACCGAGTGTATAATAAATTCATAAATATTGTCGACACTCTTAAAACTTTGAAGAAGTCTTATTCAAATGAAGATATGGTAGCAAAAATTTTGAGAATACTTTCCAAAGACAAGTGGGAAGTTAAGAAGACAGTTATAAAGGAATCCAACATGTTGAAAACACTATCACTTGATAAACTTATAAGAAAGCTATTGGCTCATGAGATCACTTTTGAAAAGCTTGTTGAAAGCATAGGACTGAAAAAGAAAGACTTGGCATTGAAAGCCAATGAGGTACATTTTGAAACTCCTTTTTCTTATTCATTAACTTCTTCCTTTTTTTAGTGATGATAAAGATCCTAGTGAAGATGAGTAGCTTACCCTCATTACTAACTAAGTAAAGAAATTCCTTTCAAACAAAAAGAGTAAAAAGGTAAGAAGACACAAGAAGAGAGGAACTAAGAGTCAACTTATCTGATATAGATGCAATAAGAAAGGGTATATTAAATTAGATTGTCTTCACATCAAGAAGAGCAAGTTCCTTTCTAGAAAACACACCTCTAACAAAGGAAAGGAAGTGTACAAAGCCACTTGGGATGATACTAGTGACTCCAAACCTGATGATGATGAAATAAGAAAGGAGTTAGCTAACCTCCGTCTAATGGATATTGAGGAGAGGCCAAACAAATCCTTAAGTGAACACTCATCCAACAGTGACAGTGATAGTGATGGTGACATTGAGGTAAATCTTTTTGACTTTTGCTTTAGAGAAGAATTATACTCTATACTTAGTAAACTCACTATGAGCATTGAGACTCTCAAGTATAATACCTTTTATCTTCAAAAAAAGAACAAATCCTTAAAAAAAGTGCTCAAAGTTAAGAAACTCAAGCCAAAGAGGTAGAGTCTCTCACAGCTGAGAACCTTAAACTAAAGGAAAATCTCAGCAAGTTCACCAAAAGAAAGGAAAAGTTAGACTCCAATCTTGAGGCTTAAAAAGTCCATCCATCAAATATGGATTAGGTTATAATGCCTCTACTTCAATAACTCCCTCCTTTTCTTAAAAAGTCTTTATTAAGGCCTAAGAGAATAATGCTTCTAACCATATTATAAAGTAGAAAGTTTTCAAAAAGCGAAATGTCACTATTAATGGCTCAAAAAGGAAGTCTCAACATAATCGTACACTATTGAGAAAAGCTCCACATGAAGTAAATTATGCCTATATGTATCACCCTTACAAGCCTAAGAGGCAAATAGTATAAAGATACAAAAATTGGTATAACTATGGCTATAGAAACACACAACACAAAAGAGTTCCACAAATGAGAAATACTCCTAGACACATTACTCAAAGGAGTTACAAGTCTCAAAGACATTACATGTATGTATCACATAAAAGTAGGACACTAGCTCACTTTGATAGTGATTGTTTCTATTGTGGTATATATGGCCACATTGCCTATCATTGTCAATCTAAAAGGCATGATGAGCAGTTGGAAAGAGCTAATCCCCTAGGACCCAAGAAGGTTTGGGTACCTAAGACGTAATCTTATTTGTTTTATAGATGTGCTTAAAATCCCAAGTTGGAGAATGAGTGTGGTATCTTGATAGTGGATGTTCAAAGAACATGACAGGAGAAAAAAAGTTCTTCACACAATTGAAGATGATTGAAGGTCTTAGAAACATGTCTTTTGGAGAAGATGGCAAAGCCAAAATTATTGGCATATGTAAAGTTAGTAAGGATGATGATTCACCTATCATTGATAAAGTACAGCTTGTTGATGGACTCAACCACAACTTGCTTAGTGTAAGTAAATTGTGTGACAAAGGTCTTAGAGTTATGTTTAAGCCACAAACATGTTATGCATTAAGGATGAGGGACAATAAAATTCTATTCATTAGTAGGAGTTCATAATATTTATGTTATTGATTTAAACTCTTTTGATAACCATAATGCAAAATGTTTATTCTCCATAGTGGATGAAGGTAAAACTTGGCATAAAAGGCTAGAACATGCTAACATTGAACTCCTTAATAAGCTAAAGAGAAAAGACTTGATTAAGGGCCTACCTAAAATCAAGTTCATAAAGAAAGGAGTATGTAAAGCATGTCAAAGAGGTAAATAAACCAAATCTCCATTCAATGGCAAGAACAAGGCAAGTTCATCTAGACCATCACAATTACTTCATATGGATCTATTTGGTCTCACTAGAGTATCTAACTTAGAAGGCATGTGTTATGTATTTGTAAAAGTAAATGATTACTCTAGATATATTTGGGTATTGTTTCTCCCTCATATATTTTGATGCTTTTAAAACCTTTTCCAAAAGAATTCAAAACTAAAAGGATTTGAAAATCTCTTTTATTAAAAGTGATCATAGAGAAGAGTTTGAGAATGTTAAGTTTCATAGCTCTTGTGATGAGTATGGTATCTCACACAACTTCTCAACTCGTAGAACACCACAATAGAATGGTGTGGTAGAAAGCAAGAATAAAACTGTTTAAGAAATGGCTAGAACCATCTTGAATGAGTACAATCTTCCTAAATACTTTTGGGTTGACATTGTAAACACCTCTTGCTACATCTTAAATAAAGTCTTGGTGAAACCCTTGTTGAAGAAAAGTCCCTATGAGTTATGGAATTATAAAAGCATAAGATTGCATATTTTAGAGTTTTTAGTGTAAGGTTTTTTTATCCAAAACACTAAAGACAACCTTAGTAAGTTTGACTCTAAAATCCGATGAAGGAATTTTCCATGGATACTCTACTACTAGAAAAAGGTATAGAGTCTTTAATAAGAGAACACTTATTGTAGATGAGTCTATGTATGTTGTATTTGATGAATCTAACCCCCCCCCCCCCCCCTTCTTCAAGAAAAGAAAAAGATGTTGATGATCTTGCATGTCCTATGAGTGAGCTAAACATTAAAGAAGAAGAAAAGAATATGGATGAGCCACAGGACATGAGGAATGAAAGAAATGAAGATCCCCCTCTTGCTACTCCTAGTTAAGTGTGACCACACTAGTGCCATAAACTTGTCTAAGAATCCTATTTAGCATTCTAAGAGTAAACATATAAGCATTAGACATTAATTTTTTAGGGATTATGCTAATAATGGAGATATTGTGTTAGAATTTATTGATACTAACCATCAATTGACATATATTTTCACTAAACTTTTTTATGATGAAAGGATGAAATTCATCAAAAGAGAACTTGGTATGATTAATGGAAGTACTTTGGAATAACTTTAAATAGGTTTATCTCCCTTCTCAGCTTAGCCATAATCCTTATTGCTTGTGGTGTTATTTAATCATCTTTGAAGTTTTTAGTTTTAATATCTAAAGATTTCAATTGTGTGTATTGTTCATTAAATTGTCCTTATGTTAATTAAATTCATGATTATATCATTGAGTTTGATTAATAACACTCATCAACTAAGTTTTAAAACTATTTTTGAACTAAGTGTTGTTTAAAAAACATGGTCAATGGTTGTTAGAAATCTCACAATGATCGTTGTGTTGCATGTATATTTTACTCTTTACTTTTATTAGTCATAATAGGCATTACGTATCTCCTAATGACTACTGCATTACTTGTGAGTTCCTTATTTTGATTCTATTGGTCTCCACGATCGTTATGAATCTCCAACAACCATTATTCCTCACTTAATGGTTGTTACAAACCAGCCACTATCATTGGCTGAAGAACACTTATAAGAGCAATCTAACGATCATGTCCAATAGTCGTTACCTATCTCTAACAACTGTTGAACACTCCCAATGATCAATTTTTTAAAAAAAAAACAACTCGTTGAACTTTTATTTAAATCCTCTTAAACCTTAAAATCATTTTACTTTTTGTTTTACTTATTTTCTATTCCTTTCCCTCTCTAAATATCTATTACAAACTTTTACATACTTTCTTGCATAATTCACTTCATCACTTAATCAATCGCATCCAAACTAGATTCCATCAAAAGATATAAGCAACATGTTAGGAATAACCCCCAACCTTTCTTAATCTCAAGCTCCGAAATTGAAGAAAATCTAGCTTCAATGATAGCTTAGCAGAAGGAACGAGCTGTAGAAACTTCTACCCTATACTCACAATAGTAAAATAAACCTAAAACTTGCCAAGAATCAAAAAGGAAAGGGAAGGCCACTAAAATAGAGCACACCCTAAAACCCAGCTCCAAACTTGCAATTGTTTCTCTAACCCAAAATTTTTTTCTTAAAGATGATAAAGAGAAACTTTTAGCATAAAATCAATTGAAATTATAACTTGAAGGTGGAAAGTTTTAGAGTTGAATGATCTACAAAGGTATGGGCTAGCAGAGCAGGTTGAGGAGCTAATGATAGGGATATGGTGGGAGTTATTTTGCCATCATAAGAAACCTTCTTACCTAGAGCTAATAGTGGAGTTCTTAACAACCCTAGAAGAGTTAGGCAGTGATTGTGAAATCTATGATCAAGAAGGCAAGATCAAATTTAGGTTGCTTGGGAAGAAATACAAAATCAGACTGAATGATCTTATTAGATGCCATGATGCATCCAATAATGGACTCACAGAGCCTCTCACTGAATTTAAACTTAAAATCAACCAGTTTTGGAAATTTGTAACTAATGGCACAAATATTAAAATAGCAACAACAGTAAGGTTTTGAAAATCAAGAGCCAAACCCTCAGGATTACACACATATTCATTTTTTAGAACATCAATAGAAGGGACCAATCAAATGACAACTGTACCATAATAAATCTATTTTACCTTTGGTCCATGAAGAAAAAGTAAAAGGTAAACACTCCTTTGTTATTGATGTAGAGAATCAATAGGCTGATTGACAAGATAAATGCCTTTGTGATGGCTCACTACATCACAAAGATAGCAAAATTTATGAAGGCAACCCCTTATACTGAGGAAGAGCTTGAAGAAAAGGATATGGTATTAGAGAAGCTGCCTGACAATGAACCCATCTGTGAGAAAATGCTGCTGAGCGTAGGTATCCTACAAAGGCTTAATAGTGCATTGATCACGAAGGTGCTTAAGGAAGGTGAGATCCGACAAAAGGAAAAGGATAATGAAAATGTAGAAGAAATTGTTAGGGTAGGGGTTATAGCAGTAGAAGGAATTGGTAGTGCACCTGCTACAACTGCACCATCTCTTTCTCCATTTGAGCAAAAGGTGTTTGATAAACTAAAAGCTCTTATTACTACTATTAAGAGGATTGAAACCTTTACCATTACTCTCAATAAGAAGGTACATCACCTTCAAGGTGACTTAAACGATATCAATCAAACTACTGATTGGATTATGGAAGGATTAAATCTCCAATCCAGTAGTCCAGTTGCCTAAGATTCTCCTCTCCAAGATCCTAAGGAATCTGCATTGCAATCAAGATTTAAGGCTAAAGAGCAAACCAAATAGCTCCCTAAGGAACAAGTTTTTCCTCCTACTACTAAGGAGCTGCATTGTCAGTAGAGCCTAAGGAATAGGAACAAACCTTAGAATCCTTAAAGTCAAAACCCATCTCAACCTCTAAAACCTCATCTCCTCGTGATACATCAGTATAGTTTTTTCTATTTTCTTTTGTTTTTGCATAAAAAATGGTTGATGTATGGGCAACATTTCCTTTACTATGAAAGTTAATTGTTTATCTATATTCTCTTTTCTTTATAAATGTTTTACTATTCCTTATATATATATATATATATATATATATATATATATATATA
>CATIWR010262114.1:0-34049 GCA_949677035.1 Omphalea diandra | reverse complement strand
TTATTATGCATTTGATGATATAGATGATGACTTTTAGAAGCTCTCACTTTGAAATGTGACAAATATAAGTCACAAATGAAAACTTACAAGAAAAAATGTTCCAAGTTAGAGGATGAATTTAAATCCTTGAACAATCTTGTAAGTGAATTAAGGACTTCTAATGAAGAACTTAAAAAGTCTATAGAGAGTTTTTCTAAGTCTTCATCCTCTCTTAACTCTTTGGAAAAGGAAAATGATTCTTTAAAGGATAAAGTTATAGAACTTAGAAACTCTATCTCTAAATTTCATAAGGGGAAAGAAGCTTTGGATACACTTATTGTATCACAAAGACCTCTTCTAGTTAGACATGGTCTAGGCTTCAATGAAGCCTCTTCACCTACTTCATCACCCACTACATTCATTAGAGCATCAACACCTCAACCTTCAAATATTGAGGTCATGGGGAAGAGAGGTGCTCCTAGCATTAAACCACCTATGCCTAAAGGCAAAGGAGAGGCCCTTCAAGGCTTTAAAGCCAAGGCTTAAAGAGCAAATCATACTTATATATATAACAAAAAGCATGTTCAACCACACAAACATAATAAATTCTCTTCCACTCTTAATCATTCATGCACTTGCATACATTCTCACCACCAAAGTATAGGAAGGCCTCCTACTCATATTAAAGTTATGCATAAGAGAAAGACTCATAAGTCTAACCTCCAATGTCATTATTGCATGAGATATGGGCATATCAATGTATTTTGCCATATTAAGAAGGCACACCTCAACTTAGAGGACCCTTCCAAGACTAACCCCTAAGGACCCAAGTATGTTTGGGTACCAAAGCAAACTGTTTGATATTATAGGATGGGGACTCCTTAACCAAAATTCTCATCAGGGAAAATCTGAAGGTGAATGGAGATTGCTAAGGGATTAAAGTTTCAAATAGTTATTTGGTATCAAAGCATTGATACTAAACTTGCAATGTATCTCTTATCCCTTATGTTTTTAACTTAATATATCTATCTATACATTTAGGCAGAGTTTTATTACTTGATATATCTATGTGTTGACATATTTGATTTGATTTGATTTGATTGATTGTGTGATGAGTTGAATCAATTCATTTTGCATTTGAGGTTTTCTTCATTTCAAATATTTAAATCAATCATCAAAGATCATATACTATATACTAGGGCCATATATGAAAATTTTTAAAATTCTAGCTCTAGTTTGTGTGTTCAAGCATCTTTAAATGTTTGAATAATTTTGCATTTACGTTTCATCCATTTATCTTCTTGTGTGACATATTATGATAAATTGTGCAAAATTACTTATGTTTGCTATTATAATTTGAGTTTGTACAATTGGCAAGTTTGTGGTCATTCCCTCTCATATTCCCCATTCTCTCTCTTATTCCTTCCTATTCCTCTCTTTTTGATCTTGACAAAGGAGGAGAGATAATTGATTGAATATACCAAGAGGGAACATACAAAAAGGGGAGAGAAAATTGAGCTACATTTGTATAAGCTAAGACATTGGTCTTATTAGAGTAACTAAGGGGGAGTATCGATTAAGGGGGAGCAATTTCATTCTTAAGATTTGAATGACTTCAAAATCATTCTTTTAGAAGCATGCATAATTGATTTTTTATCCTTTGCATATTCAATCTAGATTGTCAAAATCAAAAAGGGGGAGATTGTTAGACTAGGGTATTCAAACCTAAGTCAAGACTCTATTTTGATCTTGACAATATAGATTGAAAGTTCTAATATCAATTTTAAGTGTTGTTTTTACAGTTTATAAGAGTTATCTTCAATGGAAGTCAAAATCTCTATCTTTTAGAAGAACATCCAAATTCATAATTGGTACCCCTTAAATTGCAACCACAACACTGTTATAAGAATGGATGAAGCTAGATTAGAGGAATTCGCTGGCTAATTCGCAATAGTGACTTAGTTGAAGGAGTCTTGGTTGGATCACAGATAAATTTACAGTTTGTGTCATGCCTCAGTCGTGACCGTGACTTTCAAAGTAATTAAAGAGGGAAGCCAGTCCATAATCATAGCATGCCAAGTGTCCCAGGTATCCATTGGAGAGACCAACATTTTTGGTAGCGACCGCAATTCCAAAAGAAAAAGATTGTCTTTCAAACAGAAGAATTCACATCTCAATCGTGCCTTGCACAAAGAAGAATCGCGACTGCGACTTTTGTGGGCAGTTAGAACACAACGACTATAATTTCCTGATGGACTAATGAGAAGCTGCCATGTGGACTAGCTGTTAGACACAAAGGGTATTTTTAGCCGCAATTGGAAATTTGTGATCGCAAAAAGGTAGTAGCGACTGTAATTTTAGCCTGACAAGCATTTAATGCTCAATCTGCCTAGCACATCTTAGAGATTTGTTTATAATTTTAGAATAGCATCTCTTTGGTGGAAGTTGGTTATAAATACTCCACCAAACTAATATCAATGCAAGAGAAGAACAATTGATATGTGCCAAAACTCTTGCTAAGTTATTTCTCAACTTTAATTCTTTATAAATAGTTTGGTGTGTGCTTTAAATACCTTATTGAGGTTTGAGAGTTAGCCTAGTTGTAAAACTCTTGTATAGCTTGAGTGTTAGCCTTAGGAAAACACTTGTAAGGTTTGTTGTGAGCCTAAACACTAGGTTAAGTGTGAGCCTTGGGAAAACACTTTTAAGGTTTAGTGTGAGCCTAAACACTAAGTTGAGTATGGGCTTGTAAAACACTAGAGATTTAGTAAAATACCCAATTGGTGAATTGGGAAGTGGATGTAAGGTTCGTTAATACCCAAACCACTGTAAAACTCTTGTGTTCATTATTTTCCTACCCTCTCTCTAAATCTTTCATTCTTGTGTGCTTCCTCTAAAATTATAAGTTCAAATTTGCCACTAATTCAACCCCCCCACCTTTTTGGTGCACCAGAGCCAATAAATATTTTCCTAGATTGCCCTTATAGGTTTTTAATCCAACAAATGGCTCAATTTTGCCACTTATTTTCCTTTCTAGTTAGTCACTAGATCATTTATGACGTTGCCCCATTAACTTATTTGTTTGACCATGTAAGAGTCCTCCCAATTTGGCTTAAATTTCCCTATCGGATTAGGAGGTTGTAGGTAAATTGCCTTCAATATTAAATGCCCTACTCATATCATCCTTAGCATGACCCTCCTATTATAAGCATACATTATCCTTTTTTGATACAACTATATATGGTAATAGCTTTTAGTCTCTTCTTGTTGACTAAGGCTAACTACTCATATTTGTTCTTAGTCAATTAGTACTCTAGGATCTTTGCTTCAAGTAAGAGCTAGAGAGATTTTATTTTAACTTTAATGAGTAGTAGTACTTCCATGCCATACATTAAAGAATAAAGTAATAATAAATGATCTAGTTATGGAACGATACCTTCATAAGGCAAAAGGGAGCTTCTTTAACAAATCCTTACATGTTAATACCACTTTGGCCAAGATGGTATTAATATTTTTACTGGCTACTTCTATTATCCTATTTACTTGTGGTTTATAAGGTGATGACTTATGATGAGTTACCCTATATTTCTTTAAGATTGCCCTAACCTTATCTTAGAAATGTACTTTATATTTATCAATACATGATATGGTATACCATAACATTCATATAAGATTCTTTTATATGAATCTAGCCACCTATTTTGCAATAAGTGTCCTCAATGCTTATTACAAGTATTATTTATTATTATTATTATTAGGATGTGTGCCTAATGAGAATTTGCATGGATTCAGAATCCTAATATAAAAGGTGCATTATTGTCTGAATGTTTACATGATTTCTTAGGGGGAAGATCTCAACTTGACCATGTATAAGATTTATGGCCATCAATGGTATAAAAGAAATTGTGCCATTGATAACAATCAACGACAAAAAAACTAATATACCTTTCAAAAAGATGTATTACTTTCCTTTGATGCTATGCCTTTTTAGATTATATGCTTCTGTAACTACTAATGAAATAAGGTGGCATACAGAGCATAAAGTTAAGGATGGTGTAATGCAACATCCACCAAATTCTAATGCTTATAAGCATTTCTATGATATACATCGAGATTTTGCTTCCAAAACTAGAAATGTTTATCTTGGCTCATGTACTAATGGATTTAAATGTTTTAGTAATCTAGGCAACAATACTCTTATTGGCCAATAATAGTGATAATGTACAATCTACTCTCCTAGGCGTGTATGAAAGAGACATCGATATTCTTAACTACTCTTATGTTAGGACCTTGAAATCCTAAAGATATGGTAGACGTGTATCTACAGCCATTTATTAATGACATGAATAAGTTGTGTGATTATGGGGTTTAAGCATTTGACATATTTTATAATCAAAATTTCTAGTTTCAAGCAACATTAATATGGACAATCAACGACTTTCTTATATATGAAATGTTATCCATTTGGTCCATAATAGGACATTTGGCTTGTCCTGATTACATAAAGGACTGTAATGTACCCCTAAGTAGGAATGGTAAGCAATCCTGGTTTGACATTCATAAAAAGTTTTAGAAATTGATCATCATTTCAAAAGGAATAGGAATGGATTTCAAAAAAATCAAATTGTAACCAAAGGTGGACTACCAGTTAGATCGAAAGAAAAAATATTAGGCATGATGATCAAATTAGACTGTAAAAGTAATAAATGTTGATGCTGATGAAACTAATGGTTCGCTCAACAAATCATGGGGTTAGAAAAAATGAAGCATCTTCTAGGATTTTCCTTATTAGAGATCTAATGCAATTTGACATAACCTTAATGTCATGCACATAAAGAAAAATTTCCTTAAAAATATCTTTAACACGGTGTTGAATATACCTAGCAAAACAAAGGACAAAATGAAGTCTAGACAAGAGCTAAATGAGTACTATCAAAGATTAGAGCTTTATAAGTCATTATCAATTATTAAATACCTAAAGCTTATTTCACACTTGACAGATAAGCTAAAATAGTTTTTTTTTAATAGGTCAAAATTTAAAATTCCCTCATTGATATGTTGTTGGTTTGGATGGAGATGAGGCAACCCAAGAGAGGGGTGAATTGGGTTGTAAACAAAAACAAAAACAAACTTAGCGGAAGCAACAAACACAAATCAACACAAAGTTTTATAGTGGTTCAGTAATGTGCCTGCTCCACTCCTCAAGCTTAGACTTAGCCCTTTCTATTCTTTTTATAGGCTTACGAATGACCTTTCCTTTTTCCAAGCTTAAAGACAACCTTTACAACTATTCTCTTTTAACAAGGAACAAGAGAGTCAACCCAACCCTTAGTATTTTTCTAAGGTACAATACCAACCTTTTAACCACTAGTAAGATAGATCCAAGTAGTATCAATGTCTCTCAAATTAGGTAGCAATTACACTTTTAGTGCTCAAGAAAACCTACTCTTAAAGAGTTACAAAGTAATGCTCACTCTACCCAAATTAAAGCAACACCCAAAGGTTTGCACAAAAAGCTTGTTAGATGTTCTATAGTTATTTATAATTATTCTCTAAAGTTTTGTTAACATTTTTTGACCTTTAGAAATGTTTCTTATATAACAAAGCTTTAAACTAGCCATTGGAATAGTTGATGTTCAGTCTAAGAGCTTTTTTGCAAAACTAGTCGCTAAAGGTGACAATACCCCTTGATTCTCAATAATGCCAATTGATCTTGTAACGGATAGTTCCAATGCCCATTGTTTATCCTTTCATGACCATTGTGGCTTTAATCATTAGTTCCACTAGTTATTGGTTTTTCATCAAACCTATTGGAATTATTGTTCAATGCCCATTATGTTTTTGCCATACTTTATGTAATAATATTGCTTTTGTTTCTCAATTTAAGCCAAAATATAATGATGAGGCTCTGGATGATAAGAGTTGGGTGATTACTATGTAAGAGAAACTCAACCAATTTGAGAGAAATAATGTATAGAAACTTGTTCCTAAGCCTAAGGAACACCTTATTGTAGGTTGCAAATGGGTGTTTAGGAATAAGTTTGATGAGCAAGGGTTCATCACTAGAAATAAGGCTAGATTGGTTACTAAGGGTTATAACCAAAAGGAAGGAAATGATTATGATGAAACCTATGCCCCCGTAGCAAGATTAGAGGCCATTAGGATTCTTTTGGCATATACATGTCACATGAATTTCAAACTATTTCAAATGGATGTCAAAAGTGCTTTCTTAAATGGTGTCATTGAGGAGAAAGTTTATGTTAAATAGTCTCCTAGTTTTGAATAACATATTTTTTCAAATTATGTTTTTAAATTGAATAGAGCCCTGTATGGTTTGAAACAAGCTCTAAGAGCTTAAAAGGCTTAGTTCTTTTCTTTTGCAAAATTATTTTGAAGAAGGAAAGGTTAACACAAATTTATTTGTTAAAAGGAATAATCATGATACACTAATAGTGCAAATTTATGTTGATGATATCATTTTTTGTGCTACTAATGAATCTCTTTATAAGGATTTTGTTAAGTGTATGACTAGAGAATTTGAGATGAGCATAATGGGAGAGCTCAAGTTTTTCCTTGGTCTATAAATCAAGCAAACAAAAGAAGTGATCTTCATCAACCAAGCCAAATACACAAAAGACATTCTTAAGAAATTTGGCATGGAAGCATGTGCAGTAGCAAAAACAACAATGAGTGTTACCATCAATTTAGATAATGATGAATCAAGTAAGCCGATTGATGATAAGAGATATCGAGGTATGATTGGTTTCTACTCTATCTTATCACTTCTAGACCTAATATAATGTTTAGTGTATGCATGTGTGCTAGATTTCAATCTTGTCCTAAAGATTCTCATTTAAATATTGTTAAAAAGATCTTTAAATATTTACATGGGACATTATATCTAGTTTTATGGTAGCCTAGAGATTCATCGTTTAGTCTTATAGGTTATTAAGATGCGGATTATGTTGGTAGTCTTCTAGATAGAAAGAGCACTTCTGAAACTTACCAATTCATAGGAGAGTGTTTAGTGTGTGGGTTGTAATTGCACCCAAGTTCTTTGGATGAAACAACAATTAAAAGATTATGGCAAAGTTGTTAGCCACATTCCCATCAAATGGGACAATATTAGTGTAATAAATCTTTCAAAGAATCTCATCCAACACTCTAGGAGCAATGATATAGACATTAGACATCACTTTCTTAGAGATCATGTCTAAAATGGTAACATAGTGCTAGAATTTATAAACACTAATCATCAACTTGCGAACGTTTTCATAAAACCTCTCAATGAAGAAAGGATGAAATTCATTAATAGAGAATTGGGAATGCTTGATGGAAGCTCTCTAAAGTGAAAAATTGGATCTTTTAGAATGATCTTTGTGTGATACATTATTCATAATCCATTTATTGTTATGTGTATGATGTATGTGATATTTATCTCTTTAGATGTCTTAATTTTATGTACAATTGTGCCTCTCTATGCCAATTTGCATGAATTAGGCATTAATATATTAAGTGGATCACAACCTAGAAAGTCAAGTCTTATCCTTTCATAGTTATCTTTTCTGCCTTGCAATTTGCAGTCACTACTCCTTGATTCACGATTGCGATTTACAGGCACTCATCATTCGTTTGTCAACCATCAATTCGTAGTCACGACTTTCATTCCCCACTGTAAACTTATTCAAAAATGTTTTGATCGTTTACCGCATCGGTTCCGAAAGATTTTTTGTCTGTCACTCAGAGATTTCGTAATTACTGATCGTAACTTGATAGTTAGGGTCGCAAATTTGAGAAACTGCCTGTATTTAACTGATTTGACTGTCTACCATTTGTAACCCCTTATTAAATGAATTTTTGACTGTTTATGGTTGTTTTCATACCCTTTCCTAGCCTATATAAACCCTTAAAACAATGTTTCTATTCACTCTTGCTAGAAACCTTCATCTCTCTTCTTCCTTACTCTTAAACATCTTTTAATCATCCCTCATATACCATGGCCCCTAATAAAGCCTCAAAAGCAGAAAAAGGCAAGGTAATAGCACAACCTTTCGGACCACGAGCTCTACACATGATGAAAGGGATAACAAATGAAAAAAAGGATAAGTACAAAGCAAACTCCTCAAAGATTATTCAGCCTAACAAAATCCTTTCCATATTAGTCCTTGAGTCACTAGACATCAAGGACGAGATCCATGCATTTCTTTCAAACCTGGGATGGAATGAATTCAAATTTCCCAATGACCCAGTTACGAAGACATAATGTATGAATTCATGTGTATCGTAACCTTGAGCAAAAGAACGAAATCTCATGCCGACTAATATGGGTTAGTATTTCAATCCATTAGGGAACCTTTTTTTATTACCTTCAAAAAAATTTCAAACCTTTTTAATCTTCAAGTCGAGGATGACATTTCATTCATCATCTCTACTCTTGATATCATCTATTCAAAGTTTTGGTCTGAAATTTCCATTGAGACCAAACATGACCCCAAGACCTCCCTAGCTAAATACATATGAACCCTCCCAAACTAGCTCATTCATCGCATCATCACCTTCTCTATTAAAGCAAGAGGTGATGGTAATAAAAAGGTTTCATAAAAAGACCATGCTTTTCTCTTCTCCCTCACTAAGAACAAACCAATTCAGACAGGCCGCTACCTGGTAGATCAATTGATCCACGTGAGTACAAAACCCAAAAGTCAGTTTCTTCTTCCCTCCCATGTCACTGCCATTTACCATTATATAGGTGTTCTTAATGAGGAAAATGAGAAGTTCCTCACTTAAAAATACCTGTCATCTTATAACTTTTTAGACTTATGTTATCTTAGCATTGCTAAAACCATTCACTATGATTCATATACTTACACATTAGGTGCTTTTGGGGTAAAGAAATTGGAAACATCCCAAGCCTCCAAAAGAAAAAGGCTAGTCATTGAAGAGGGAGCACAATTTGTTCCTCCTCCTCAACCTAAACCCAAAGCCAAAATCATTCTTGCCTTCATCAATAAGAAGATTGACAAGATAATGAGTATGATCAAAAAATGATTTCTCCTCCTCTCCCACCTACATAGTGATCTGGTGGACCTTCAAGAGAAAGTAGATGCTACTCCCTGCCATCTTTTAGATTTTGAAGATTAGGAGGACACACCTAAAAAAGGAGGATAACTAAGAGGTTAAGGAAGGTGACAAAGCTCAAAGTGGAGGGGCGAATAAGGACATTAATGATTCTGGACATGATGATAGTTCTCTCATTTTCTAGATTGTCTTTAGGGCTTTTTTATATTGTTTCTTTTATGTTCTTAATGTAAAACTTCTGGTCCCACAGTTTATTAAATAAATAAAAGTGTTTGTTTTGCAATTCATTGCTTTACATGTTATGTGATTTCAATTCATATGTTATGTTATATTGGCCCTAGGCACCAAAAGGGAGGGGTTTAATTAGTGTATATAAAAAAAATTAGAGTAAAGAGATAGAGAAGAGTAGAGAAAGAGGCACACAATTTATAGTGATTTGGGTATAATCAACCCTATATCCACTTCCCAATTCTCTCCAATTGGGTGTTCCACTATCTTCAAATGGTGTTTCTAAGCTCACACCTAACTTTTACACTTATGTTTTCAAGGCTCACACAAAAACCTTTACACTTGTGTTTTTAAGGCTCACATAATAATCTTTGCACTTGTGTTTTTAAGGCTCACACAACAACCTCTCTTTAGTGTTTTTACAGGCTCACACTACAACCTTTACAAATGGTGTTTATGCTCACACTAAACAATCACTTAAAGAATAGAAAATATTGAGTAGCAAAATTGCAAGAGTTTGGGTTACAAATTAATGAATTCTCTTGCATTTACATCTATTTGGTAAGGTATTTATAGCCTCTACCCACCAAAGAGACGTTGCAATAAAACTAGTAGCAAATCTCCAAAGTATGCTAGACAGATTTTTGAATTAAATGCTTGCGAGGCTTCATTTGTAATCGCTATTACTCTTTCGTGGTCACGATTTTCCAAGTTTCCATACGGGAGCCCAAAAATGCAGCGAAAATCCTTGTTTGTGTCTAACAGCTAGTCCCCTTTGAATTCTTTGATTATTTGATCATTGACCATCCCAACTTCATAACTCAAGCATTTGATTTTCTTTAAGATCAATATAAGTTGTCAAAATAAAAAATGGGGAGATTGTTAGACTAGGTTGGTCAAACCTAAGTCACAAACCTCTTTTGATCTTCACAATGGAGATTGATTAGTTCTAATATTTGGTTTAAGTATTGTTTTTTAATTTATAAGATATTTTTTCATTAAAGTTAAATGAAAGTCTAATTCTCCAACTTTGAAAAGGACATCCAAATTCGCAATTAGTATCCCCTAATTTGCAACCACGATCTTGTAATAAGGATGGATGAAGCTAGGATAGAATAATTCGCAGACGAATTTACAATCGCGACTTAACTGAAGGAAGCTCGATTAACTCACAAAGGAATTCATGGTGGCATTCACATTTTATATCGCGATCGCGAATTTCATAATAGCAAGGATGAAACCAAAGTTTCAACCACAGTATGTTAAGTGTCCAAGGCAATAGTTGAAATATCAAAAATTGCAAAACGAAGCATATGTCACGATGTGACCTAAGAAAGTGTTACCTCCTTTTCAAATAGAAGAATTTGCAATCTCAGTCGAGCTTAAGAGGAAATTAAATCGCAACTGTGACTTTTAGTTGGTTGGTCAAACATAACAACTATATTTTTTGACTGACCAATGGGTGAAGGACAAGTGGACTAGCTGTTAGACATAAAGCAGGGTTCTCTATCGCGATTTCGGGTTTTTTAGCATAAATTGGAAAATTGCGATTGCAAAATGCTAGTCATGACCGCAACTTTCGTCTGACAGGTATTCAATGCAAAATTTGCTTAGCATAACTTAAAGATTTTAGAATAGTTTTTGAGTAACGTCTCTTTGGTGGTTATTGCCTATAAATTCACCACCAAACAGATGTAAATGCAATAGAATTTCATTTATTATAACCAAACTCTTCAAATTTGCTACTCATTCTTCTTATTCTTGTTTATGTGTTATTGATTGTTTGGTATTAGCATTAAACACCTCTGTAAATAGGTTGAGAGTTAGCCTAACTTTTAAAACTCTTATAAGAGGTTGAAGTACAAGTCTATCCAAAACACTTGTGAGAGGTTTTGTGTGAGCCTAAAAACACAAATTGCAAGGGTTATGTGTGAGCCATAAAATACATTGTGAAAGTTAGGTGTGAGCTTGGAAACACCAGTTTTAGTTGAGTGAAATACCTAATTGTGAAGAATTGAGGAGTGGATGTGGTTTTATTAACACCCGAACCACTATAAATATCTTGTGTTTATTTTCTCCTACCTTTCTAAATTCTCTAATCATCTTATTTTTTTTCTTCTAAATTTGTTATCTCCCACCAATTCAACCCCCCTTCTTGGTGCTCTAGGCCAACAAACTATGGGAGCATGAGATCCAAATGTGAAAGTAAATGATATATAGTTAGACATGAGTATAAAGATTCGAGAGTTAAGTATAAAGGTGCTTGAAGATGCTAGAGAACATGACCCACCTTTAAAGAAGGGGTGGTGGTAAAGCAAGATAGTCCAAAAAGTAATAAAGAGTAAAAAAGAATGGTAAAATGGGAATGTTTTTTTAGTAGTATAAAATAGCACAAAAAAAAAGCAAAGAAAATAGTGAATCAAACGACGACAAAGTTTTATAAGTTGTATGAGACATTAGGAAGAAAAGAAGGGAAAAAAAAAGGATATCTACAAGTTGAATAAGATGAGAAAATAGAGATATAGAGATCTAAATTAAGTTATGTGTATTAAGGATAAGAATGATAGGATTTTAGTGAAGGATAAGGATATTAAGGAAAGGTGGAAAAGCTATTTTGAGGGTCTCTTCAATGAAAGTTATAATAAAAACCTAATAGGTAGGGACCATATAACAATAGATAATAATATGAATTATACTAGTAAAATTAGATTCTCTAAAGTGAAAGAAGTTTTGAGGAGAATGAAAATAGGCAAAGCATGTGATTCTGATGGGATCCCTATGGAGGTGTGAAAATGCCTAAAAAATGTGAGGATAGATAACTAAGTTAACTCATTTATTTAACAAGATTTTAATCCCTAAAAAGATGTTAGATGAATGGAAAAAGAGTAACTTAGTCCTAGTCTTTAAAAGCAAAAAAGACATCTAAAGCTACTTGAACTATAAAGGGATTAAAGTTATGAGACACACCATGAAGTTGTGCGAGAGAGTTATGAAACATTGATGTTGCACATCTATCTTGGCCAACTAATTTAGCTTTATGCCAAGTCGATCCACCACGGAAGTAACCTTTCTTAATAGAAGTTTAATGGAGAATTATAGAGAAAAGAAGAAAGATTTGCATATGGGTGTTCATTGATTTAAAGAAAGCCTATGATAGAGTGCCACGAGATGTATTATGATGGACTTTAGAGTGCAAGAATATGCTAGTTAGATACATTTAAGTAATAAAAGACATGTATGATAGGGCTTCACTAGTGTACGTACAGTATCACATTTGATGTTGCACATTTATCTTGGCCAACTAATTTAGCTTTATGCCAAGTTGATCCACCATGGAAGTAACCTTTCTTAATAGAAGTTTAATGGAGAATTATAGAGAGAAGAAGAAAGATTTGCCTATGGGTATTCATTGATTTAAAGAAAGCCTACGATAGAGTGCCACGAGATGTATTATGATGGACTTTAGAGTGCAAGAATATGCTAGTTAGATACATTCAAGTAACAAATGATATGTATGATAGGGTTTCACTAGTGTACGTACAGTTAGAGGAAATATGAGAGACTTTGCCATCATTGTTGGACTACATTAAGGGTCAACATTAAGTTTTTATCTTTTTACTTTTAATCATGGGTGAATTGACAAATGATATAGAAAAGGACATCTCTTAGTATATGATATTTGCTAATGACATAGTGCTAATAGATGAGACTTAGGTAGGATTCAATAGAAAATTAGAGCTCTAAAGAAGTATACAGAAGTAAAGAGTTTTTAAATAAGTATGACCAAAACTGAATATATGCATTGTAGGTTTAACAAGGGTAGTAATAGTGAGAATATGATAGTGCAATAGAGGGACTATCTATATCCTAAAGTACACACTTCCGGTACTTAGGTTCAATCTTGTAAGAAGATGGGGATTATAAGGAAGATATTACCTATCAGATTAAAGTGAGATGGACAAAATGGAGAAACGCATCAAACATGTTATGTAATCACAAAATTTCGTGTATGGTAAAAGAAAAATGTTATTGCACTGTGATAAAATTTGTTATGATATACAAGAGTGAATATTGGGTAATAAAAGATGCAATAAGTCTCCAAGATTAGTTTGTCGAAAATGAGAATGCTAAAATAGATGTGTGGTCATAATAGAATGGATAGAGTTTGTAATTAATATATTAGGGATAAAGTTATAGTTACTCTGATTGCAAAAGAGTTGAGAAAAGAGATATTGAGATGGTTTGAGTATGTGAATTATAGATCTTTAGATGCACCGATTTGAAAAGTAGAGCACATTAGAGTAAAAATAAATAAATAAGGGAGCAGTATACCTAAATACCTAACTCACATGGAAAAGTGTAATTCAAAATGATCTAATAGGGCCTCTACAAATATGGCCCAAGTTCGTCTAAGTAAAAAAAGAGAATCTATATAGTCGAACCTAATTTACTTAGGATTAAAAATTAATTGAGTTGAGTTGAGTATAATACCTATTTTAAAAATAAATTATTTACTTAATCATACATTTTATATAAATATTGTATTTTATTAATGTTTTTAAATATATTTAACATAATATTAAATTATAGTCACTTAAAATGTGAAGTATCAATTAAATTTCTCACTAGTCGATTGGCCATTAGCTCATTGATATAAAAATTTCTCGTATAGGAGGGAGGGAGGGAGGGAGGGAAGGATAGGAATGCCAAAGCCCATCTTGCTTTGGGCCATCGTGTTGACATAGACAAATAAGTCATTAAACGACACATGTCCATCTTTGTCATTTAACTTTCCATGCGTTGACACAAGAAGGATGATAGGAATTCACCTTTCTACGCGTAGAAGCTGAAGTGGCAAATCAAAAGAAATAAGAATTGAAAGTTTGCAGACATAAAAACACAAAAAGATTGAATTTTGATCGATCCAAAATCTGTGTTCAGTAACCTATGCAATCACAAGTCGTTTAGTAGAGACCCAAAAAAATGGAGAAAATGATGAACATTGTAAAGCTCAAACCGAACCCACAGCAGCAATTGAGAGATTCGCAGCGCAGGCTTCGCCAAGAATATCGCAACATCGAGCGCCAAATCTGAGGCAATTCTATTTGTTGTAGCCGGTGTTTTTATTTTATTTTTTGCATTGTGAGATGATCTTTGATTAATTTAATTATTTACATATACAGAGAGAAGAGATAAGTGTACAAAAAGCAATTAAAGATGTTGCTAAGAGAAATGAGTGGTTTCCGCCGAGGTAAAAAGAAGTCACTCATGTTATCTATTTGCAGTGTTTAACCCTTTTGGGTTTTCTAATTACTTTTGTTGTTCACCTGATTGTTATACTTTTGCTGTTATTATTATGATTATTTGACAATAGATGTACTATCTGCATTCTCTATGTGCCTCTTTTTCTCTTTTTTTTTTCTCTGAAATCTGTTAAAGGTTTGACAGCTGTTTATGCTTTGAAAAATGTTGGCATTTTGCCTTTGTACTTGTAGCATTAAATATGCTATGACTTACAGAGCAATGTGTGTGTGTTCTTTCAGTGTGGCCAGAGTTATTGCTTTGTTTATCATTGTCATTATGTTCAATGACATTTTGCCTTTGGATTTTGCTTCTTGAGAGAATACAAATGGGTTAACCTCATTTACAAGGAGTGATAAAACTTCATATTGCTAACTGATGTGGTTTACAGTTTACACTTTGGAGCAGTTTTTAACAAAGGCACATGTTGTCTCACCTGTCAATGAGTTTTTTCACCATGCATCTTTAACGTGAAACTTCAAATAGTAATTCTCTCATTGTCAGATCTCCTTCTAGAATACAATAGTATGCGTCGAGTTATGGCCACAATTATTAAAGATTGCTTGAGTTTATATTTGATTGCTTATGGTGTTTGTTTTGTAAAGTAAATTTGGTGCCCATCTTATGCAAATGCCACTTGTTTGGCTAAATATGGCTCAAATGTTTAGGTGCATGACAGTGGATGCCCTTTTCTTTGGTGTTAAAACTATTGTTATTTTGCTGTGTAAATATACATTGATTTCTTATATTATTATTCTCGTTTGGTAATTTATTATGGGCACTTGCTAAGGAAATTGTGAGATTTAGAAAAACAGTAAATCGACTCCATGAAAATAAGGCACAAATGAATTCAATAGCAATGCACCTTGGTGAAAGTGTGGGTATGTTGAATCTAATACTCAGCTTGTGCCCTACTTTTGCATTTAATCATTGCAGTTGTTTGTGAGTGATGATTTATTTGTATGTCCACTGTTGCAAGCTTGAATTGAGGTAGCATAATTGCTTATAATTCTTTGCCACAATGTACTGTACTTTTAGTTAATAAAATTAAAAGAAATTGATTTATTGTTGAAACCCTCGAGCCCAACCCTTGTAATATGAAGGGATAAGGTTGTATTTCTTTAACTCTCCTTAAAGCTTGTTGTGCGAGAAGCCTCATTACTGGGTAATGACTATTAGAAAAGATACTTAAATGAACCGAGGTGCAATTATTTATGATGTGAAAGAATTCAGTGATGTTGGTTGCACAAGTAGATTGTGAATGATAAAATGCTTATCCAAATAATTGAGGAGGTTGGACGATATGGGAGGACTTTCAATAGATGATGGTGAACTATCCATTATGCAAATAATAGATTTGTGTAGTCATGATTTCTTATTGTGCTTAGAACACAAATCCTGCTGACCTTTGCTCAAGTGATGTAATGGTGATAGGTGCTGCTTGAAACTATATATGCGTGTGAAGTGAATAGAAGAGACTTCTCTGATTGAACAATTCAGTAAGTGATCGTATGTTAGAGACTTGTGTTTATTTTCTTTAGGATGGTTCAGAAATATGGCAATTGGTTGTCAACTGTCAGTGTCATATTGGATATGATGGTGTAGGATGAGGGGCACCCAATCTTCCCTCATATGTCTCTTAAAGATGTGGTTAATTAATGAAGATTGCTTCTGTCTGTAGGGCTCATTGAGGTGGGACCCCTCATGCAAACATGAGAAAAAGTAGAATATCTTATTCAGTTGTAGTGGGAGGTTCCTGTTCTTTAGGACCTATATAGATTTCAACTTGTTATATGAAAGATGCCTGATGGTCCTAGAAATCTAAATTTTTAGTGGATTTTAAGACTTAAACAATGAGCAGTTTCATTCTTTGTGTGTCATGGACATTTCTAGCTTTTGCTTCCTGACATTTGAATGCTTTAGTACATTGTTTTTGGGCATTGCTTTGGTAGTAGTTGTACCTTTTTGTCATATTTTCTATATTCATTCTCATGTTTGATACCATGTATGATCATTCAAAGTTGTAATTTACTGTTATATATTAAAGGAAAACTAGATGTAACTTGCCTTTCCAAAAGAAGTTTGCCACATTCATCTTTTCACAAATCCGACATAAACAGGCTTATTATTCATGCTGACATTTAAGGACCCACCTTTCTTGGGGAGTGTGTGCTTATTGCATCTGAAAAGTTTCCTCTTTCTGACATGTTATGATCTGGAAGGTGCTTATATCCACTGTTGGTTAGATTCTGTATCATTAATCCTTGGGTTCCCAATCTCAACTAGTTGCATTTGCTGCTAATTTTACCACCAAAAGTTTATTACGAATTCAAGTACAACAGGCTTAGTGGAGCCATTACCTTCTTTACCATATTAATTTCTTCTATAATATGTCATATATACTTCATCTTTCTCTACTAATACGCAATGTTGTAAACCTGTTGGATCACTAGAGTGTCTCCTCTATCTGCCTTTAGTTTAAAATTTAATTTGACAATGTTTTGCACTTGTTTGATCTTGTTCTTCTTGTTGTTTTTATCTTAAGGAACAAATTGAGGGTCAATAAATTTTATTCAAAAAACTGAAAGAGGAAAGTTTAAAAAGAAAATTAGGAAGAGAGGGATAAGGATTTCTTTTCAATTACAACTCCAAATTGTTTGACTCAATTTTTTTCCTGTTCGAAAAAATAAAGATGGTGGATCACTAGAACCTTGGTAGATTATCTTAGAAATATTCATTTCATATTTTAGAAGTATTACTATTTTATTATGGATGGGTTTTTCTATTTCAACACATTAGGTGAAGAATATAATTACATTGGTTTGTATACACTCGCACCACATGTATCATTGAAGCTAGTTACATCACAAATAAAACTGTGGATATCTACAGTATTATTGTATATTAATTTAAAAATATTGCTTCAGGTGGCTTTTTGTCTATGTTTAGTTGTGTTTCATTTGAAACAGGTCATGTTATATTGTTTAATTTTCTGTGATCATTTATTTGTTTCACTTTGTGGTTGATTTTGTAGCAATTGCTAGAACAGTGGGCCACTTATCCAAGAGTGTTGAGGTCATGAAGCTTGTCAATAACCTCATGAAGCCTCATGAAGTCACCGCTACCATGTAAGAGTTTAGCAAAGAAATGACCAAGGTTATTTTATTTTTCATACATTAAAGGACCAATAGATTAAGACCTTTGTGATGCATTTATTTTAATTGAACGTCTCCAAGCAGCATAAGTTTCTTCTCAAGTTTGTTTGTCACCCTTGATCCTAAATATATTAGGATTATTATTTTAGGTGTCTGAATGTGCTTGTAGGTGTTTCGTACTGAACAATGTCCCATATTGATGTTCTTATTGGATGTAGTTTCTTCATTTGAATTAATAGCTGATACCTTTATTTGTTGTTTACAGGTAGGGGTGATTGAGGAATTTGTGACTGATGCCATTGACAATGCATTGGACTCTGAAGATATTGAAGAGGAAATCGATGAAGAAGTTGATAAGGTCTTGATTGCTATTGCAAGAGAGACTTCTACCCAGCTACCAAAAGCAGTCAAAAAGGAGAGAGTAAAACAATCAGGTGGGACAACAGGAACAGCCAAGGTAAGTGTGATATGTTGGCACAAGGTAGTAAACCCAATTTCAGAAGCTGCTTATCTGAAAAATGTGAATACAAAAATTCTCTTTTTGATTCTTTTAGGAAGAAGCCATTGCTGAGGGTGTTAATGATGAGGAAGAGTCAGAAGAAATAAGGGCCCGACTTACTAAAGTTAGGTCATAAGTTAAGAGTCCCTTCTTCTACTGATGAATTAGAGAAGGGCTTCTAGCACTTTATCTTGCATGTAGCTATTGATCACAATGAATTTGGTTACGACTTAAACTCCATTTACCATAGACTCCACATGAAACCAAAAAAAGAAAAAAAAAGTGTATTGTATATTGAAAGCAGTCTTTTCCTATATACACAAGTTATAAGCTGTTATTGTATCATACTTAACTTGGAGCCACTCTTGTTTGTGCCAGTCATATTCCTTATTTGCATAAAAGAATAGTATAGGAATAAGTCATTTGTCGATAGGCCTATATGATGCTTTAGTTTCAGAGCAGGATGCACTTGGATGGTTGAATGTATCATGCTACCAATTTAGTTTAAGCAGTGAAGAACAATATCTGAAGAGCTGAATATCATATTCAAAATCAACTTTCATGTACTGATGTTGTTCTGTGAAGATGCATCGTGACAACTGTCGAATCTCTAACTTTAGTTATTTTATTATTTTTTAGGGGTGAGCCTAAAAAAGTACTTCGTAGTTAGTGTTTTCGTATTTGATCTATGAAGTTAATTTTGTATTAATTTG
Source organism: Omphalea diandra (assembly GCA_949677035.1). NCBI lineage: Eukaryota > Viridiplantae > Streptophyta > Magnoliopsida > Malpighiales > Euphorbiaceae > Omphalea > Omphalea diandra. Next base: position 15,096 of record CATIWR010262114.1, on the reverse strand, counting down.
CTATCTTGTGTTATATATCATTAATCACTTAAAGATTACATTGATTAGCATTGTCAGTTAAGCTGATATTGAATTTTATATTTTTTTTAAACTTTGCAATTAGGGCTCCACATTTGACGCATCATTTTTTTATGGAAGAAAATTTTAAATCATTTGAAATTTATAATTCACTTCCTCACCCTGCCTCGCTCTCGAGTAAAGAGTATGAGTTCAAATGCTAAGCCACAATTGTCCCAAGCTTCTGAATCTAATGTCACTAGAGATAATAAGATCTTTAACGTGTAAGTGCGGGATCATAAACTAGTGAAGGCGACATTGACCTATGAGAATAGGTGCAAGAGTTTCAGAGGTTATTGAGGGATTTGAGAATGAAAGAAAATGTACTTACTTTAGATGGATTGATCAAGATGATTACCTAGATGCCTTCAAGCTAATTCCATACTTGATGGAGAAGATAAGTTCATGAGAGAATAAAATTCTCTTCTGTTGAACAGTTGAAGCCGAGATAACCATGGAGTTAAATCAAGCTCGCGAAAGAATTACTTGTTTGGAGATGGAGCTATTGCGGAAAAGTGATGATATAATTGGATTGCAAAATGAGGTCCACATACAAAGACAAGTAGTAGAATTGGCAACATTGCATGCCACAAAACTGCAATATGTGTTAGAAGTGTTTTTTGTTGTTTATTGTAGTCATTGGGTTGTTTTTGTGATAGACTATATTGATTTAGGGAAGGGAAATGTGAAACATATTTCGCATTTGTCATAATTAGTGGAGCGATACATGTATTGGACTGGATGAGAAGGTGTTTGTTGCAATGACTTGATGAATTGAAAAGTTAATTCAATATGTTTGTTTGTATTTTTTTGCACTACACAAATAAAATTTTTCTTGTGATTAATTACACTATTTTTTACTCTCATGTAGCTAAGGGAACAAGGATTTACATTGATAGTACCCTGGAGAAGCAGTTAATGGATCAACAATCAAAGGGTCAGATGGTTTTAAAGCAATATATTGGTAAAACTCCTGAAATCAAAACAATGGAAACACCATCCAATTTTGGTCAGGAACAAGATTTTGGGTGATGGCAAGTATTATCCAATTAGGTTTGTAGCCCTAACCTATCTTCACTTTATTAGAGATTAGGTTTAAAAGTTGAGTGCAACCTAGAGAAGGTGTTAGATATCTAAAATTGCCCATATATTGGTCTAACTTTTTTGGAACTAGGTTTTGCTTTTAATCATTACTTTCATTAGCTAATTTTTCATTTTATCCTCTTAAACCATTCATCTAAGCCAAATTATCATGCATAATAAAAATAAAAGTGAAGATGAGGGGTTTATAATGCAAGAGAGCATCTAAATAATCATGCACAATGAAATAAAGTAACATACCAGGTTTCTTGTAAGGGTAATTTTGGTGATTTAGATATTAAGGGTATTTTTCTAATTTTTTTTAGCTTGTGAGTTAGAAGTATAATTTGAGATTTTACATATACTATGTAACATCTAGAAGTGATTATGACCATTTTTAAGATTATGACCATTTTTAAGTATAATATTGATATATATTTATTTTGAGAGCATTTAAGTAATTTTAAAATAAAGAGCAATTTTATTGAGTAATTAATATTAATTAATTATTTCAATTAATTATTTAAGTATAATTATTAAAACTTATTATTAAATTTATAATTTTATGATTGATTATTTGATTTTATAGATTAAAAATATTATTTAATTTGAAGATTGAATCAATTTGAAAGCTAAGTGAAACTATATATATATATATATATATAGACAGAATATTTAGTTCACTCAACCTGCTTTCAATATGGTTTTATTTCTCCTTTGTATGGTCATATGCCTTTTTGAACTTGAGTTAATGTTACTAAGCTTTGATTATTGTCTTGAAGTTCAAGCTTCATGTTCAACTTTTTCTTGCACTCTTGAGTTTTTGCAAAATCATTGCATAATCCTTATATCATCCCATTCAATCCATCCTTGAATTTCTTTATTCTTGCTCTTGTTATGGGACCTATAGGTAGTCAAATTGGATCTTTGCTCTTGTGTGCATCCATATTTGAATCACTTCCTTCTTCTTCAAGATGATTCATCCATAAATATTCACCATTTACATTAAAAAGAGAAAGATAAGTCATATTAAAAGTTGCACACACACTTTACTCACCAGGAAGATCTAATTTATAGGTATTGTCATTAATCTTCTTAATGACTTGAAAGAGACCATCTCCTCTTGAATGAAGCTTTGTTTTCCTTTGAGTTGGAAACCTTTTCTTTTGCATGTGTACCCAAACCTAATCACCAGGTTCAAAGACCACTCGCCTTCTCTCTTTGTTCACTTAGCTTGCAATTTGTTGATTCTTCTTTCAATGTTCGTTTGTACATTTTCGTATAGATTAACCAAGTTTACCTTATTTTTCCCATCTAAGCTAGTCTTTTCATTACAAGATAAACTAAATCTAAAGGTGTTAGTGGGTTAAAGCCATCAATAATTTCAAAAGGTCAAAAGCCAACAGTAAAATGCATAACTTTATTATGTGTGAATTCAACAAATGGAATTCCAACTCTTCAAATTCTTTTGGATTACTACACATAATAAAGTTTCCAACATCTATTCACAACTTTAGTTTTACCATTTGTTTATGGATGGCAAGTAGTAGAAGTTAGCATTTTAGTACCTAATGTACTCCATAAAACTTTCTAAAAAATGACTTAGACTACTAATAATAGTTTTTGGAATAACATGAAAATGTGTTATTTCCTTAAAGAACAAATTTGCAATGTTAGTGGCATTTCAGTTTTATTACAAGGTACAAAATGTGACATCTTTGAAAACATATCAATTACTACAAAAATAGAATTGCTCCCTTTTTGTGGTCTAGGTAAACCTAAAACAAAATCCATAGAAATATTAGTCTAAGGTTCACTAAGAATAGGTAAAAGAGTGTGCAAACCTTAATTCAAAACTTTAGGTTTAGCTTTTTTGCACACAACACAGCTATCATAAACTTTTTGCACATCTTTTCTCGTGTTAGGTCAATAGAAGTGTTCATTTAAAGTATCTAAAGTTTTGTGATGCCAAAATGTCCCATTAAACCACCCTCATGAGATTATTTTACAAGCAATTTTCTCATAAAACAAATAGGTAGGCATAATTTATTTTTCTCAAGCAAAAACCCATTTATTCTATAGAACTTACTATAGAAACTTTCTTACATGTTCTTAAAATGTTAGAAAAGTTAGAATCATCACCATAAAGAGATTTAATATATTTAAATCTAAGCATTTTTACATCTAAAGCATAAAGTAGAGATTTAATATATTTAAATCTAAGCATTTTTTTCATCTAAAGCATAAGGTAAAGTATACCTTTATTTATAAGATTACCCTTTTTGTTACATCTTCACTCAATCTTTTTCCCTTACTCTTGTTTTCCCTCTCACTTTGTATTCTTCAAAGCTTTCCTTCATAAACTTCTTTAGATTAAAGTGGTATAAGAGTGATTTTCTTCCAATCATTCCTAAAGGTATAGTGATTTATGTAACCATTATGCAACACTCTTGTGTCAAATTGGCAAAGTGGAAGGTGGTCCCAACAAAAAGATGGTCTGCATGCATAGGTACTATGTCAAATAACAACTCATATCTATACTTGCTATTTTGAAAGCAAGAAGAATTTGCTTTGTCACTCTAACCTCCCCACTATCACTAAGCCACTTCAACTTTTAAGGAAATGGATGCTTTAAAGTATGTAACCTTAACTTTTTTGTTAGATTAGTATTAACAACATTAGTTAGACTACCTCCATCAATTATCATATCACAAACTCTATTCTTTATAAGATGCCTAGTATGAAAGAGATTCTTTCTTTGGTCACATTCTTTTTATTGGACTTACATATTCAAAACTCTCCTTGATACAAAAGCCTTACCACTTTCAACCATAGTGAATTGATAATCCCCTTCTTTATCATTTGCATTTTCAAGAGGTGGCATCATCTATTCTTCATTCTCCCCTTCACTAGCCAAATAATACTCTCTATCAACCATTAATATGGTTCTTTTATTTAGGCAATCTCATTTGTAATAACCTATGCCATGACACTTAAAACATGTAATATTTCTTGTGTTACTAAAATAATTAAGCTTACCCTTGTCCTTACTTAGGTTGGATGTCTTTAAAGCCTCTTTGAATTCGATTTTAGGCTTGGATGATGAGCCTTGTCATTTGAATGATAAAGCATAAGAGGAAAACTAATTTGTACTAGCTCTTTTTTATAGTTGTTTCTCCACCTTCAAAGCAGGATGAAACAAGTCTTCTAGCTCGGTATATGGCTACAATTTAACTACATTAGCAATCTCTTTTATTCATACCATTGAAAAACCTTCCCATTATAGCTTCATTATCTTCCTCTACATTTGCTCTTGTCATAGCTACATCTATTTCCTTCTAGTACTCTTCAACATTCTTAGATCATTGCATGAGATTTTAAAATCGATTATACAACTCATTATAGTAATAGCTTGATACAAATATCCTTTTCATATGATGGATTTTAGATCTCTCCATTCTTCAATATGCCTCTCAATATTTCTTCTTCGTTTTTACTTGGTATCATCCCATTGGGTAATAACATAATCTTCAAAAATAGTTATGAAAAGCTTTGACTTCTTATATTCTATTTAATCATTGCAATCAAACATTAATTTTAGTCTTCTTTTTCCAATCCAAGTGTGCCTTAGGATCCATTCTTTCATGGAAGGATTGGATTTTCAGTTTGACCCTACTATTATTGTTATTGTTTCTTGCCCTTATTCTCACCTTTTCTTCCTCTTCACTGTCATAAAGTAATCCTTTATCATTAAAGTCGTCAATTACTTGAATTCTTTTTAGAAATTGCCTAGCTTGCATGATTAGATTATGTGCATTAGGTGGCTTCCTTTTTGTGACAAAAACCTTTAGCCTTTACATTTTATTGACCATCTCACCATATTTTCTATCCATGGCTTATAACGTCTCGGTTAAGGCTTGGAACCAATCTAACTCACGTTGTGGATTACTTACCTGTCCACCCATCTTGGATTTACAATGCAAAATAAGGTTAGTAAAGTAAAAGAATAATTGATCACTTTACTCCCTCGCATGTTTTGCTCAAGTAAGTTTATCACTTAAGTTCATGTTTTCACACCCAATTAATGGCTTTTTCTAAATGAAATCACACTAAGCCTTCTTTTACTCTATTCTCATATTAAGATTGGTTGCAAAAATGAAAATTGATACAATCTTGGGAAATTATAATGACAATTAAAGCAAACCCAAGGTAAATTAAAGATAAAGATAGAAACACATAAGGACTTGGGATTAAAATTTCATAAATGAAAAAGGAAATATTAAGAAAACCAAGCTGAAGATTAGGAAGCAAATCCTAGCCTATTTGGAATGCAGGCTTGATTTGGTCAACTTCTTGAAACAAGATGATTTCTAATGCCCATAGTACTTTCTTGAGACTAATGGACCATGTTTTGCATGCATTCATAGGCAAGTTTGTAATTGTACATTTTGATGACATTTTAATTTATAGTAGGAGTTTAGCAGAGCATATAGAGCATTTAAAATATATTTTGGATGTTTTGAAAAAAGAAAGGTTGTTTACTAATCTTATAAAATGTTCTTCTTGTAGAAATAAACTTGTGTTTGTTTGTCTTATTATGAATGCTAATGGGATATAGGTAGACGAAGACAAGGTAAAAGCCATAAAAGATTGGCCAATGCCTAAAAATGTTAGTGAGGTAAGGAGTTTTCATAGGTTGGCTAGCTTTTGTTGAAGGTTTGTGAAAGATTTTAGTTTCATAGTTGTGCCATTAATTGAAAGTATGAAGAAAAGTGTTGGATTTCAATGGGTAAAAGAGCAAGAAACACTACAAAAATCTACCGAGTTAGTGACACAAGAAGATTTCATTGCTAAGCTTGATTACTGATGGACTACACTGGTTGTTGCTAAGGGCTAATGACAAAATTTTGTTATGTCGCCAGCTTTAGCAATGGAATAGCGATAAAATTTTTCATCGCTAAAATTTTGTTGTTATTCCATAGCTAAACTTAGCAACATAATAATGATGAAATTTTCATTGCTAAAAATAATGATGGATTTTTCACAAAATTTTAGTGACGGAAAAATTCGTCAATATTTTGTCACTAAGCTTAGCTCTGAAAATTTCCTTAGCAATTAAAATTTTCTTCGCTAGTTCATCGCTAATTTAACAGATTTTCTTATAAATTTTTTAATATTTTGTATATTAAAATTTTTAAAATTTTATTTTAAATTTTATGCTTTATAAATTTTTATAAAAAATAAATATTTTATTATTTACTTAATTTAAAAATTAAAGCTGATAAGATTAAATTTAAAAAATTCATCATATTAGTTATTTTATTATCATACTTAAACATGATAAATTAATTGAATTTTAATGTTAATATATTATTAATTCTTAAAATCTAAATATCAATATGTTATTAATTATAAAATAAATAAATCATAAAAATTTTAAATTAAAAAACAATTGACAAGTCTAATTATAAATAATAAAATGAAATTTGAAAATTCTAAAATTATAAAATTTATAACTACACATTTAATTAACAAATATTAACAATTACATATTTTCAAGTAACAAAAAATTAACAATTGTATATTTTTAACCAACAAAAAAATTACATATTTTCGAATAACATAACAAAAGAGAGGATATACATGATAAATTAATTGAATTTTAATGTTAATATATTATTAATTCTTTAAATCTAAATATCAATATGTTATTAATTATAAAATAAATAAATCATAAAAATTTTAAATTAAACAATTGACAAGTCTAATTATAAATAATAAAATGAAATTTAAAAATTCTAAAATTATAAAAATTTATAACTACACATTTAATTAACAAATATTAACAATTACATATTTTCAAGTAACAAAAAAATTAACAATTGTATATGTTTAACCAATAAAAAAAATTACATATTTTCGAATAGCATAACAAAAGAGAGGATGCGACGGAGTAGAGTCAGTGAGTGGTGTTGTCCCTTGGTGCCTAGAAGAGGGGGTTAAATAGGGTAACGACACAAATAATACAAAAACTTATTACCAATATAAGAATTTATAATTGCAACTGCTTTGGCATTAAATAATGTGCCATGGAAATAACATCGTTCATTTTCATCCTTGGACAAAATAAAAGAAAAAAAATTTGTCATAGAACTAATAACATAAAAGGTTAATAATTCCTTGACAGTTTCATTCCTTCTAAATTCTTGTGATTTTTAATGAATCAGAAAGGAAAAAACAACCCAATTTTATATTTTTTAAGAAAGTCTAATTTTAATTGTTCCATTTGCTCTTATTGCAGAAGAGGAAAGCGACTCCAAATTGTCGTTGCATACTATTGAGATTGTCTAATTCATTTCAATATTCTTTATTTGGATTTGTCTTGCCAAATGAATAAAACATCGGACAAAAGACAATAGAAAAGATTAGAGTTGAAACATAGGCCGAGTCATGTGAGTTTGAATTTCATATCATATCGTTTTATTAGAATTAGTTTGAACTACTTTGAGTTGCAAATTGAATTGAATCACTTTAAATTATGGATAGAGTTATTTTGAATTTAATTATTTTAAAATAAATTTTAATTAATTTATATAATTGAAATTGGATCAAATTAATATAGAAACAATTAGGATTGATTTGAATTGTGGACAAAGTTACTTTAAATTTTAATTATTTTAAATCATTGAAATCAGATCAAATTAATAGAGAGACAATTAGGATTGATTTGAATTGTGGACAAAGTTACTTTGAATCTAATTATTTCAAAATAAATTTTAATTATTTTAAATAATTGTAATCAGATCAAATTAATATAGAGACAATTAGGATTGATTTGAATTGTGGACAAAGTTACTTTGAATCTAATTATTTCAAAACAAATTTTAATTATTTTAAATAATTGAAATCAGATCATATTAATATAGAGACAATTAGGATTGGTTTGTAACTTGAATTGAATTATTTTTTAAATGAATTTAAATTGAATTTTTAAACCAAATAAAAAATTTAGAATTTGTATAGATATATAGAACATGTTTGACATTGCTCTTAAAAAAATCTGATTTTGAAATTTTAAAAAAAAAAAAAAGGAAGAAATCATTTCTCTTTGTTAATTATAAATTTTTTTTAATATGAGTTTATGAGTAAAAAATTGATTTTAAAAGAAGTTTATATTCAAAAATTTTGTTAATAGCAATTTTTTACTCATAAAACTTACATTGAAAAAAAAATCTATAATCACATATAAGAGAGAATTTCTTCTATTTTTTATTTTAAAACTAGATTTTTTTAATAGTAATGCCAAACATGTTAATGTATGACTTGATAATGACATGAATATATGTTAAATTTAGATTAATAATATAACTAGTTATCTTAATTTCAGATTCAAATAAGTACATAGAGCACTTGGTGACAAGAGGGTAAAATAAATATATGTAGGATTGATAATGGTGGAATATTTAGCCACCAAAAGATTTAGGAGCCAATTTGCGTTCTAATAACGCAACAGCTTTTGGTTATCTAGAAAAGAGAACAACACATCTGGTGAATGAAATTGTTCTTAAAAGGAAATTAGTCCCTTTGTGTTCCTGTATTTGTTTTAATACAATAGCAATATATGAATTCATAGTAATGACTTCGAATTAAGAAGTGTTGTGTCATCTACATAGTTGTTGACTTTGAATCACCAAATCATTACCAATTATCAATATGTATAATTAATTCCATTTATCATTTATTAAATTAATTTTATAATTTTAAGTTATATGTCTTTTCTATATAAAATAAAAAATCAATATGAAAAAATATTAATCAAAGTTCACAAATTAGGAATCATACAACTTACAAATTAAAAATTCAATTTAAATATAAGAAAATATTCTCAGACGGGAGAAGAGCCACCTTAAATTAGGGCATTTTATCATCATTCCTTTCATTACTTTAAAGTATTAAAATTCAATTCGAATGATTCCATAAATTATTGAAAGAATTTTTTTTTTTGTATATATATTTTTTATACTCTTAAGTTAGGGAACATCAGTCAACCTTTTGCAATGTTGCCACTTTCAACAGACTTTATAACTTCCTAATGATTAATTTACATATATAATAGAACATAACATGCTACAATTTCACATTTAAATATTATATTCATAATTCTAAAATTATTTGTACCCTTGCAAAGGCTACCATCTTGACTTTTAACCATGATTTATTAATTATTTTAAATATTTTAATTTTGTGTATGTTTAATTTTTGAACATTGGTTTTGAGTTTATGGTTGAATTATTAAAAATTATCGTATATTTTTTCTCTTTTGGATTTGTTAAGAATCTTAATTTTTTACGTGTTTTTTTTTTCTCAATTCTTGTGCTGTCCTTGGAATAGTTTTGTATTTCTATATAAATTAGGATGTAGTTAGTTTTAATCTTATTATACTAATTTAATTACAATTTCTCTAATATTTTATTGACTCTAATTATATGTTTTTTTTGTAAAATAATAATTAATTATGAAATAATAATCACATTGTAATTATTATTTTAAATGATTAAATAATTAGCTAATTGTTTGATAAATATAATATTTTCTATAAATATAATTAAATATATTTAATTCCAATCTCAAACTCAATTTTAAATAATTATTTATGATTTATCAAGTAATATAATATATTTTTATTTTACGATGTGGCAAGTAAACCAATAATTAAACATTTAACTCTTTTAATTAACCAAAAGAAAATATAGGAAGTTTAATAATATAGGATGTTTTTCACATAAAAATAAAAATAACTTAGAGAGTTTAGTATTTAGTTTTTCAATTAACCAAAAGAAAATATATAAATTTTAATAATATAGAAATTTTGCACATAAAAATAATTTAAAAAGTTTAACTAGTATTTAATCTCATATATAATAAAAAAAATTTAAAAATAAAAATACCAACAAAAAGTAAAATTTCAGTTTTTTATTATTATATTAACAAATTAGTAATGAAATAGACAAGCTCTTTTATGAATGAGATATATAATGTTAAAATTAAAATTAAATGATTAAAATTATCTATAAAGTAGTTTGTTATTATCATGAATCAATCTAACTACTCACTAGTTTAAGCATAAATGAGTCATTTACCTTTATATTTTAATCAATAAAAATGATTAATTTTTTCAAAAAAATGTAGAAAAATAGACTAAAATAAATATAAGTGTAAAGTCAAAATTGAACCAAAAAACGTCAATAAGGAAGATTTTGAGATGATAATAAGGATCAAAATGTAGTTAATTGGAGAAGAAGAAATTGTTATTTAGAAAAAAATGATATTGTAGCTTATTTATTAATTTATTAATTTTTTATATTATTTTAATAAATTTATTGATTTTAAATGTAAAAAATTTATTTTTTTTAAATTATTTTCAAGGTTTAAACGTCTCTTAAATCTAAATATAGAGGATTGAATTAATTAAAAAAAAACATTTGGACTAATATGCATTTTTTTAAAAAAGTTCAAGGGCAATTAGATTTTTATTTACCAAAAAAGTCATCTAAAAATTGATCTGAAATATTTATATTAATTTAATAATTTTTATGATGAAAAATTAATTATATGACTATTATAGAATTTAACTAATAATTTAGTGATCATGGGTGCAAATTATAGATAAAATGCATAACACATGGTTGAGCATCTAATTTATATAATTAGTTATAGCCTTAAAAGTTGCTTGAAATAAAAATTTATAATTTGTTTGGTCTTAGAATTCATTAGAGATACTAGATTATCATTTGCCAAACTAATAAGGAATTAGAATTGTCATGTTAAATTACTTAAATTTAAAATCACTAAAAGAATTTATTAACAGAAATTGCAAAATAGGTAACTAAAAATGAAGGATAAAAAAAAGTTTACATATATGATCTATTTTAGAGGATAGTATTGTTGACATAACTATATATTTTTTATGAATATTTTAATTTCATTTTATTTGACACAAAAATTTGTGATTTGTTTAATTTTAGAATTTATTTAAAATAAAAATTTATCATTTATCAAACTAATTATTTGACATATAAATGTTTAAAATTGTTAAGTTAAACTACCTAATTAATATAGAAAATTATTAAAAGAAATTCCAAAATAAGAAAATAAAAAATAAGGCTAAAAATAATTTTCATATATTATCTATTTTGAAAATAAATATTAATGACTTAGTCATATATTTTCAATTAATATTTTAATTCTATTAATAGTCATTAAATTAAATAATATATTAAATTACAAAACGTCTCAAATTAGTATATATATAATTAATTATGATTTTAAAATCTAAACTTATCATGTATCAAGTTATTATATCTACGAATCAATTCCATAAAATTTTTAATATATTAAAAATTGCGATATAACTCTAATATCCTGAATTTATGCAAATAATTCATCTCTTACCAAAATAAAATTTTACTTTCAATATGTTATGTTTTTTTTATTAAATTTATAAAAGAAAATATGAAGACTAAAAAAAAATCGTACCTATTATTTAATCTCATTAAGAATTTATCCTGCATTAATATCTTGTTCTATTCTATTTCATATCCCAAGCTATTATATTAGTATTGGTCTTCTAGATTAATAGATCAAAGTCTTGGTGATGAAAATAAACTTAGAAAAAGGCTATGTTTCTCTAAATTTGGGGTTTTTGCATGATACTATGATGAGATTGGAATTCTTGAGTTTTTACTGCTAAATTGAGTATTCTATTTAATGACACAATGACAAAACCCTTTTCCGCTTCTCATGGAATTTGGCAAGGAGATCCTCTCTCATCGTACCTATTTGTGTTGTGTATTGAACATCTTGCTCATTGTATCCAGGACGTTGTACAAGAGGATCTTTAGAAGCCCATTCGTATCAACCAAAGGTGCCTAGATGTATTCACATTTGCTGTTTTGCAAATGATATGTTTTTATTTATAAAAGCATCACAATAAAAAGCTAAAATTGTTAAACAGTGCTTGGCCAAGTTTTATGATGCTTTAGGCAACATGCAAACTTTAATAAATCTAGTTTTTTTCTCACCTCAAGTTTTAGAGCAGCTTGCTTTCGATATTATTAATGATAACATTTGTCAAATCAAACACCAAGAGTAACGACACATATCCTCAGAATAAAAGGTATTCGCTTTAAAAGATTGAATATTTACAGCTAAAGATGATACATCGTATAATCGAACATCGAACAATATTCGGAGAATTAACTAGCAGACAAGACATAACATGCGATTGTCAAAAAGAGTAAATGACCTCTCAAATGAGTAAGCAAACATAAGCTAAATGGACTGTGTCCTCCACAATCACTTCGATGCTTAAGTTAGTATAGAAGCTTGAGAGTTTGTTTTTTTCTTTTTTGAGTTTTGAGAGCTTGAGAATGAGAGTAAACAATAGAAAACCCTAGCAAAAATGTACTTTGGATGTAGAGGAGGTGATTATTTATACCATTGTTAGTTCTAGACTCTTCAACAACATGCCAAAAATAGTATCCGTTGGGTTTGTCCTTATTATTTTTAAATATGCAAAAAAGTGTGTACTCCATAGCCACCTTTCACTAGTCGAACGTTGTGGGTGTAACCACCCTTCGTCGATCGCATGTTATGTCTTATTTATTAGTGAATTCTCTAAACGTTGTTTGGTGTATGATATATCATCTTTAACTACAAATGTCTAATTTTTACTAACTTATCTTGCTCTTCTCCTTCTTCCAGCATTTTTTGTTATCCCTATGATTACCTTTTTCTTGTCAAGTATTTTATTGTTATTTCTTTGAATTTCACAGTTTCTTCTTCTCCTTCTATTGGGAATTAGGTAAACTTAGGAAGTATCAAAGCTACATTACTATTAGGGATTTGGATTATTTTCGATCCTAATATAAGGTGTCTGACAAGTACCAATTATCATGTTGTCTAGCAGAGTTTAGGGTTCCTAATCGTACTGACACGAAAACCATGGTTATGCATAGGGAACAAATAAAGGTTAGGCTCTGTTTTCCCATCCATCATGCCATGCTAAGTTTTATTATTACCTACTTGATTCCCTTAACCCAACTTCACTCGAACACCATTAGAATTCTCGCCAATCTTATCGAGATTTGTTGAGTAAAGGGCCTTAGGCTCATGCCATCGCACATCCAATATTTGTATAACATTACCCGTAGATCTAATGAATAATTTTTTGCCTTAACTGCCAAAGCGAAGAGCAAGGCCATATTCTTTCTTACCTCTTCCTTAAAGGATTAGTTAGATAAATTTTTCTTCGTTTACCATTCCCTTGATTTCATAAATCTTCCCAAAAAATTTATAGACAAATCTTTTGCTCCACCACTTCTTATAGGCGAAGATGATGGAAATCTACTGTCCCTCGTTATCAATAAATGTTCCAAGGTCCATCCTTCTTTCGAGAAATATGTTTGTTGATTCATTCAAAATTATAACAAGACTATTGAGTTTCTTGTTGGGAAGCTAAAAAGTGATGACTGGTTCAATGAGGAGGCTAAACCCTCTGGACTAAAGTATAAGAAAAATAAGACCAAACGTATATAACTCTTGCTTTTATTGTTTTACACTTAACTAATATCTGCTAAATATTTTGTGATGTAGGTGATATGGAGTTTTTGAAGGTTGTTTGCCTGAATCTAGATATAAAAGAAGACATGTTGGATGTTTTTCCTGTAGGCACCAAGGGTAAACCAATCATAGAAAGTGTCCTTATTCTTCGTCCTAAGCCAATAAGGATCATGATCTGGGATCCTCCTCCTCATTCGCCCATTAAGAAGACTCCCTTTCGTGCCCCTTCTAAGAATAAAGGGAAGGGGAAAGTTGTAGAGAAGGAAATGGAAGGGAAGAATAGGAAAAATCCCTTCATCATAAAGAGTAGCTCTGAAGATGAGCAAGGCGACCAAGAGAAGATAGAGGCCCTGCAGGCCCTCGAGGAGAAGTGTCCAGACCCTATGAAATGGTTAGAGACTAACTTAAATGGCATTGTCTAGAACTTTGCCATTTGTGACAAGTTCTTAGACTTTGTCGATCTATAGCCCGATCATCAAGAGTGTTATGGCATTCCTTCTATTTATCTTGAGTGCATCAGTGCTCTATACCTTCTTCGAGGCCTATAGGTGCTCAAGGAAAGCTAGAGGAGAAGACGTATTACTGAAGACTTTTCTACTGTAAGTGTTTGTCACTTTTTCCCTATTTTGCCCTTAGTTCTATCTACGGTCTTATATAATTACTGGGTTTCTGAATAGGTAGCTTAAGCCATAATATGAAAGCTTACAAAGAGCACAAATCAGAGATAGCCTAACTTTGCCAGACTTATGCTCTAGAAATAAATGATGAGCAATTGAAGGTATCAAAGTTGAATAAGGCTTTATCTCTAAAGGAAAAAGAAGTAAAACAAAAAGAGGAATAATTGCAAAAAAAAGGACAACCAACTGAAGATTACTTGTTTTGCCATAAAAGGTCTGTACAGCTATATGAAAGATATAGTTACTATTGAGAAGGCAGAAACCTCATCCCTTCTTTCCTTAGTTTTGAAGGCCTATGGGCAGACTATGAAGAGGGTCTTAGATCTAAATCAACCAAGGTTAGATCTCTCTAAGCTGAAGTGTATAAACTTAGGCAAGATCTATGAAGCCTCTAATGCTCTTGTTAGAAGAGATAATGGTAGGTGATTAACTTTCATACGCCCTATCCAATTGTTAAATTCCAACTGAATGTGATAGCGCACACGGTAAAAGTGGTAATAGTTCTAAGACTTGAGGGGGCTTCTGTAACGACCATTTTCATTTACATAACTCATATCATTCATGTTCAAAATACATATGCATATAGGTTTTATCCATCCTACACACAATCAAACATTTACTTGATGCACATCTATGTATATGACACCAGAAGAGAGAGAGT